>JAODPA010102371.1:0-11723 GCA_025585075.1 Nepenthes mirabilis | reverse complement strand
AAAATTATTGTGAAATTAAACCAAAATTTACATATGTTAATATTTGTAAACTTGTGAAATAATATTTTTACAATTATAAACTTTTGAAATATTATTGTACAAGTAGGATTTGAGAAACAAATGTGGAAAACTTTGTTTATAGCCAGTGAAAAATTCTTAAAAACACCTTTTTGATGTTTTCAGAGTTTTCAAAATTCAGTTGAAGATTGGGAACAGACTGATTTAAATGCATTTTCTATATTGTCTATTTTTATGGAAATTGAAAGCTAAGTGGAGGTAATTCTAAAGATTCTCCTGGAAAATATTTTCAAATACTTAAGTTTCACTATGGAGGAGCATAAAAAATGTCGGGTTTACCTTTCTCAATATTTTTGCTGGACATTATAATGGGTGATTCAATAAGTCTTGGGTGTACAAGTGTTGGAATAGTTGTAAATAGACATTCAATGTACTATCTAAGATTAGATAACAAACTTGTCCTGTCTAGTTATATTGTTCTAAATGATTTGTGTTTCTTAAACTTAAAGCCACCTACATTTTTCATGTTTTTCACATAATCACCACTCGATATCTTTCTTCCACTTCACCACCTATAATTTTTAGTATCTTTCACTATTTAAGATTAGATAACAAACTTGTCCTGTCTAGTTTTATTGTTCTAAATGATTTGTGTTTCTTAAACTTAAAGCCACCTACATTTTTCATGTTTTTCACATAATTACCACTCGATATCTTTCTTCCACTTCACCACCTATAATTTTTAGCATCTTTCAATTTACCACTTTCTTTACAATTTTTTTTGGGTAGAATTTCAATAAATATTTTACAGAAAAGGGTAATCCATATTTCTTTCTAAATATGTGAAAAGATACATGCCAAGCATGCAAGATAAAATTGTTTCTATCACTTGGAAATGTGAAAATGGAGCAAAGCTTGTTAATTTAAAGGGAATACAAATCATAGGTGGTTGTGCAAATAAAAATAGAAGTGGTGGTTGTGTAAAATGCAAGAAATGTTGGTGATTCAGCATAAATAACCCGAGATGATTTGCTGGTTTTTTGGAACCTAGTTTGGAGAAATGACCAAAAAGAAGTACAGTTGACCGAGTTGGTAGATCTTTTTAAGGAAAATGTATGGATGACTGTTTGGGCAGACAACCTATAGCTATTCTTCATCTTCAATTAAAATTGAATAGTCAATTTGAAAGGGAAATGTATGGATGGACTCTTTGATACAGTGCATGCATGGTAATGCTCCCTTCCAAAAGGAAAGGGAAAGTCATGATGCTCTTGGTTACTTGCACCAAATGCTGGACAATGCAATATCAGGGGAAATTTTTCAATCACATTGCCAAGTTTAGTAGAATTTGGCTGCTTATGTAATTAACGAAAGAATCCTCACGTTTTTGTGAAAAGTAAATAATAATGCGGGCCAAAAGACTCATCATTCCTAAATGCTAATGCTTCAATTTGGCTTGTTAGGGATATTTCCCATGGAGAGTGATGCCCGTCCAGTTATTTTCTTTTGATGGCTGTCTGAATGTTGTTCTTGAAACTTGAGCACATTCATTTTATTATAACCTTTTGAAACTTAACTAACTTTTATGCTGTACCTAAATGATTTCAGGTGTAGCAAACACTTTGGGCATCTTGTTGAATGTTCTGTTTCATTTAATTCCCATTATTCAATATCCTTTTTCCACATTCAGTCTCTATCTGGGATTCAGGATTGTTACCCATCTGAGCTTTTGCTCCATTACAAGTTGATGACATTCGATGTTCATGTATACTTCTTTCCTTTTTCTGTCACAGTTTGAATTTCCAAAGATTGTTTTCTCCCCTTGTTACACTTGCTTAAGCTACTAGTTTTTCTCTTTGTTCCCCTCTTTCATATTTTGAATGCCATTTTATCTTATATTTGTATGCACCTTACATCATATGCTATTTTGTTTCTCTTGGACTGATGGTTAGTTGAGTTCATTTGCAATTTTTTTAAAAATACAACAACGACCAACTCCCACGTAATGAGGTGAGCTTTTGGTTGTTTATAATGATGCAAAATTGTGTGCTTTTGTTTTGTGAGATTTGAAGCCTTTATTTTGAAATACAAGGGTTAGGGGTGTAATGTTTCATTTTTTGCAGAAGGAAAGTGTTTCTACAGAGAAGCTTGCTAAGTTCCCAATTCCATCCACATTAAGAAAGCAACTGGTCGATGATTGGGAATATGTTACTAGGCAGGATAAGGTATCTTTTTGGTGTAGCTAAAATAATGTATTCTGGCTTCGACTCTATCATTACTAACCTTTCTTAAGTCACATTTTATTAGAGTATCAATGCCTCTACATGGTTCCATATTATTCATCAAATCTCCTTGTAGTTGATTTGTTTAGTCTCTCCATATCTAAGATGCATTGATGTGCTCAAATTCTTTCTACAAGATATTGTATGAAGAGCATGAAAAAAAAGGAAAACAAAAAGTAAAATAAGGTGTATTATATGATGATTGAGGCAACAATCATTGTTACTACTGACATCATTTTCATCATGAATGTTTTATGATTAATATGTCACCGCAAATGATCTGAAAGCATCTCAACCACTGACCGTGTAATGCAAATCCTCCCTGTAGTGTGCAAATGGCCATGAATCTTTACGGTTGTAATGACAATTACTGACCGCCAGTCTTTGTCCTATCTTCCTTGTTAAATGCTTTAATGTAAACCACATCATTTTTTGCTCCATGTCTCCATTAATCTTTCTAGCATCTCATCACTTTCCTTAATATAAAGTTGAGCTTCTTGAGTTTATTAGCAGTTAAACTGATGTGCTGCAAATATCAGGATAGAGAAAGTGAAGGGGCAATAGAGGGAGAACAGAAAACAAGGGGAGAGAAATGAGGCAAGAGGGTGGGAAATCTATCTAATTTCAATTCAGTAAATTTTTAAGGTGCACTTGTATAGATTTACTTATTTTCTAACATATAAAAATATCATAGCAAAACTGACCTTCTAAAATAAAAGATACTATTATCTTGCTGCTAAATCTTCACAGTTATACCATGTCAATATCTCACAAGATGATGTCAAATTTCAGTAATCTTCTTGATCTAGGACTTCCATATTTCCTCTCATTCTCCATTTGACCTTTTTTATTGAAAGGCAATTGGAAATGTTCCTTGTGATTGTACCTCTGGAAGCTGGTATATTTGTCATATTAACACAGTAATTTACATGTGTTTCTGAACGTTTATATCTGCTTGTGTGCATATTTTTTGCATGTACATCTCATTTCTGTGTGTGGGCACCTGTTGTCTGCATCATTTGTGCTAGTGGTAAAATTTTTAAGGTTATTTTGTCAAAGATATAGTGTGATGATATGTGAATTGAGATCATATTGTCGTCTAGAGGACGATGTAGGAAAAGGTGTGGCAAGAGTTATCTGGGGATCTTGGGATCCACGCAGTTGTACTCTCATTTTGATGGGAAAGTATCGCTTTCATTTGTACGTCTTTCGGGATCTTCCTCCGCTAATTCTATTTTTCTGGGACATATTGGTAGACGTAAGAATGCTCAATCATGTAAAGTAATCTCTCTTGCGGCAATTAGGATTCTTCTTTCATTTTTAGGTCTATCCTGTTGATCCATGATGAAGAGTGAATTATATCTTAGCTTGTTGAGTTTTGATTTTGATTATTATATAACTTTTATTCTCTAGATTAGGGATTTATCTGTTGTTGTTGATAGCTTTTAGTAATAAAAAGGGATATGGAGTAGAATATAATTCTTGGAATTCTAGTAGGAAAGTGTAGTTATAGTATTAGTTTTTATTGTGCTTATCCTTTTTTGGGATTGTTTTTCTTGTTGAGGTATTTTTGGGAGTTACAAAACCTGTAAATAGACAACCTGTTTGACCTATGATCCAATTTTCTTTGTTATCAACAAAATTCTTAGTGTATTCTTCAGTCTATCTGTTGGATTCGTTCTTCAGGTTATCCTGGTGGGTCTAGGACCACGTATTCTAGAATGATATCTAACATACATGTCCTGCATCAAGTGGGACTTGTGTCATTGTGGACCTTGGGGATGGCTCAAATTGTTTGTTGAGGCAACCTCACCAGTAATGTTTGGCTGCCCATATCATGTTAAAATATATTGTCCTTGGGCATGGATATTTTCATTATATCTGGGATTGGGTCTTGCATATATCAAACTTTTTAAAATAAGTACAATTGTGCATATTAGAAGAGACAAGGTATGTGTTGTGGTTAACAACCAATTGGGAAAAAAATATTCAGTTGATGAGAAGCTAAGTAGTTTAGTGAGGGCTTTGTGCCAACTTTGATTATAGGGGAATTTAGCAAGGCAAATCTGTAGTTTATTAGTGGAAATGAATGCGATGTAATTGGAAGACAGATTTTACGGTCCACACTATGGTCAAATATTAGAATTGATGTATCGATTTAGAACGAATTGTTGGAGAATGCAATATTTAAATTTTAAGGTCTGAATGAAGGTCTTCTTTAGACAAATGTGGTGCATTTAATAAAGCCCTAATTTTCTTTTAATCAAATACTTGATTAATTCCTTCAAATATGTCCATATTGGTCTAGTTATGGAAGTCTAAAGTAATGAAAAAAGCAATGCATGGGTTTAAAATTGGGTTGTGGATGGATTTTTGTGTACCCATTGTCTGTTGATTGTGGATGACACTCATAACTTTTCTGATGCTAATGCATGGAATGTTGGTGTGCTGTTTGCTTTTAAGGTGTGTTTTCAATGGAGAATGAAAACAATCAGAATTAATTGGTGTTACTGAGTTTGTTAATGCCAGGGAACTAGCTAAATATTTGGGGCTAGATTGGGTCTAATTATGAATCTATGAGTGTGCAGGAACCTGTCAAAGAAATATTAGAAAGAAGTTTAGTGATTCAGAAGATGGGATTTCTGATTTTTCTTATAAAAAATGATGGATATAAAAATCCATAACGGATCATGTCTTTCAAGTCGCACGTTGCTTTCTACCACATCGTTTCAAACGAAGTTTTACCATAACATTCCTCTAATTTTGACCCGGTATGCAATTGATTCAATTATAAAATCATGAATAGTCATTGGTTTAGTTGGTACATAAACATAGAAATCCTCTATAATCTATCTATTAGATTCTATTAATCTATTCTATTATATATTATTTTTTAGAAAGGATCACAAATCTAAGCTGTCCAAAAGAGGTAGAACCACACTTATCAAGGTTATGTTGCATAGTTTTAAATCACAATTTCAACACGTATTTTAAGCAACTAAAACATGTGAATGAGTACGTAACTGCACCCTTCTTTCAAATATCAATACGTATTGTCCAAAATGAGATGTTGCTGTAGATATATTGTCCTACGGTATGTTGGTGGGTCTTCCCACTTATTTCATATCATACTACCTATTTGTAATTCAATGACAGAGAATTGAATGGTTGTGAATGAATTTGAATGGGTTTGTATGGGGAGACTATCAAATTCCCCTTTGAAATGAGGTGAGTTCTCAGTCTTATCATTGTCAGGGCAGGTTTGGCATCTTTCATGTTATTTCAATAGATGTGACTTGGGAAAAGGCTATGGAAACTTATGAAAAAAAAGGTCTTTGGAGGAAGAAAAATGCTGCCATTATGGAATAGACCAGCTGAATTGGCTGTCTTGTCCTTTAAACCTGGTTTTATTAAGGCCAAGGTTTATCATATTTCCTCTGGTGCCAGCTAGTTGATAGCTTTAAAGAGTTTGATCTTTCACTTGATAAATGCAACTATTGTTATGAATTTCATAGTTTGTATTGATGGTTTGCACAAATATCTGTAGCAATGCATCGGGAGCTAGTTTGTTCTTGAAAGTCCCCCTTGGGGATGCTGTATATATGTAGAAATTCATAGATATCTGTACTTAAAAGCATTGTTGGCATATTTTGAGGGCATTCATCTTTGCATTGTTGGCTTATTTCGAGGGTGTTCATCTTTTGTAAACGGAGGAATTATGGATTAGGAATATTTTCTGCAGAGCGTTAGGGTGCAAAGCAGGGAAAAATGTGATAGTTGTTTTGTAGTAAGGTCAAATTCGGACATTCCACTGATGAAGGTGGGAAAAGTAACTGATAATGATGGATTGTGCTCCAGAGATGGTAGATAAGATTGGTTGAAGTTGGTTGCTTATTAGTCAAGAAATCAGGATTTGGAGGATGGACCTTTTTGCACAATGGTAAGGTTGGCTCTTTGTGACTAACATTAAATGGTATGAATCACAAAAATAGCCTTTGTGCAATGTAGGTTAAGACCAAGGGATGCTAGTCCTCCCTAATTTTTGAAATGCATGATCCTCATGTACGGGCATACCTTTTATATGTGAGGACTAAATAAATTTTCTTGTTAAGATTTTTTTTGGCTTGTAAAACATCCCTTAGAGTGACTCAGCTTTTTATATTTTAACATGTATTACATTATCTTTTATATTTTATCCATAGGAAACACACAGCATTTTTATTTTTTTCTTCTTATAGATGGGTTTTTATATCTGTTTGTTCAAGGTATCGTATTTTCTCCTACCAATTTAGTTATTTGACAGCAAATTATGTTTATGCTATCTATCTTGTTGATTATATCTGTGCTTCATGCTAGTAAGGATTCCTGCATTCTATCTTCCCAATTTAGATTGCCCTAAGCTGTACTGGCTTCTTTTCATTCCGCAAGTCTAGAATGGTATGGGACCCCTTTCATATCTGCTATAGTATTAGGCATTGACATGTTATTTTTCTTTCGGTCGATGACCTAGCTCTGCATCCTCTAAGTTGGTGAGTCGTTCTTGAAGAATGTCCCATTGATGCATCTCCTAAATAATCTAATAAACTTTAACATTGGTTGTCAGTTTCCCAATGCAACCTTTTCTGTTTAGCAGTGCTTGAGCCTGACATTGTGAGAAAAGTGATTACCGCAGTGATGGCAACATAGGCTTTATGAGTTTGTGAAGTTGTATACTTGCCTGTGATTTTTATTTGCTTTCAGAATTCCAATGGGTGTTGAATTCATTGCCTAATGTTCACTGTTAACTTGAGCAATTTAGACATACCAATGAAGGATTTAGTGATAACTTTGGAGCCAAGATTTGGAAAAAGTTAGGAATAAGCAGGTTATTTATAGTTCTTATTGTGAAGGAAAAGGCAAAAATCATTAAACCTAAATTCAAGGCGGAGTTTAGCTGTTGTGAAAGGATTGTTGCTGGAATAGGACTTACTTAAATATTGAGTTTTTTTATTTTGATTATTCATAATTTTCATCATTTCTAAACATTGGGAATTTATCTTGTTATTGCTAGTTTTTATTGATAAATGATACATTTTTAATCTCTAACGGGTAAGTATAATGGCCGGGCTATGTATTAAGGTGTGTATCATTAATGCCTATGAACAGGAAGCCGTATGAGGTTCAACTTAGAGGGTTGTCTTATTAATGCCAAATGAAGGGTATTTCTCTATTTATCCAGCCAATTCTAGAGTTTATCATCCTCGTGGTTTTCAGTATTTCGTTTGACAGTATATATGTAACACTTCATTTCTTCTTGTATCGTTATCAAATGCTCTTCTTGTACCATTGTCCCACTACAAAATTAAATATATCGTATGTAACCTAAATGATGCTTGTTCTTTGCCAATATTGGTATTTTTGGTTGTATTTTATCGATGTAAGTGCTGAAATGTGAATGGATCTTTCCTTTGTCTGTTATAAGAAACGCTTGATTGGTCTTTTAATTCAGTTTATATTCCAATTAAAAAAATTAATTAGGCACATAGTTTGTTGAGTTGTCTTATAATCATTTGCATTTACAGTTCCAGTGACCTTGGATTTAACATTGAATGAAATATGTCAAACACTGATCCAGCTAAGTGTCCTTATTGCAGCTTGTCAAACTGCCGCGTTCTCCCAGTGTGGATGAGATATTGAAGAAGTATCTAGAATATAGATCCAAAAAGGATGGCATGTAAGTTCTTGCTGTGCTTACTTCAACAATCTTTTACTTTTCATGGATAATTTACCTTATGCTTGTCTGGACCTTCTGCTTTTCTTGATTCCATTCTACTTAGCATCCTATTGGATTGTGATTCCATTACTTGATACTGAGTTTTATCTTCAGAAAGGAAAATATCTGACGTTCAAGTAAAGCATTCGACACTTTTATGTAATGCTTGTTTGTTGCTGTGTTTGAGGAAGGAAATATGGAAAAGCAGTACACAAATTTGCCAGATTAGTGTAAAGAATCGATATAAACTATTTGAATTTTCATCTTTTGTAAATGTGTAAGATATTCGAACTTTGAATGACTAGGTGCAGTCTGTCCATATGGATGATCTGCCCCACTAGCAGACTGTACGCGTAATGTTTCAGCTACTAAGCCCAACTTTCTAGTCCGTGTAATGTAGTTGGTTTTATAGCCATCTTGTGAAATTTCCTTTCAAATTTGGAGCATTTAATGACCAGATAACATTAGAGATGCACTTCATTTGGTCTAACCCCCAAAACTGTGTCACACATTATTCAAAACCTATCCGTTGTCTCAGATTAAGGATTGTAGATGGAATTCTAGTCCGTTTGTCATAGCTTTGCCTTTATTCTACTTTGATTCACTAAAATTTGCATTCATGTAATTCGTGATGAGTTCCCATAGGCGGTGATCATAAGATTTCATCACGAGAGACTGATATATTCACTTTGTTTTTCTGGATGCAGGATGACTGATTCCATTGCAGAAATTTTGAATGGCTTACGTTGCTATTTTGACAAAGCTCTGCCATTAATGCTCTTATACAAAAAAGAACGCCAACAGTATCTTCAAGCGGTAACTGATAACACATCTCCATCAACTATATATGGTGCCGAACATTTGCTACGCCTCTTTGGTATTCCCTATTCTCAGTTCCAAGCTTTTCCGGTTTGTATATATGTCTGTTCCAAGCATTTATCCTCTCCATTCAACAGTGTCTTTCCTCGTGTTTTTTTTTTAAGGGAATGCTATGTTTTAGAAAGTCTAATGCCCACCCTCATTCTAAATAAATCTTAATCTTTGTAAGAAAGTACTTAAAACTGTGTTTTTCTCTCATTTGAGCTGTAATGGAGGAGCATTAGTGGTAGTAGCATTAATTATTTTCTGTGTGACTCTTTGGGTTATAACAGAAAAGGGCATTTATTATGCATGAGTGGATATGGGCTCATCCCTGGAAGCATGGACACGGATGCGAGACATGGGACACGACATGATGCCGATAATTTAGATTTCTAAAAATAAGGAGACGATATACTAGGAAAACTCAAACTAAAATTCATAGATTATTTATATAATGAAAATATAATCTATCAACTGAACTATTTTTTACTAAATTAGTAATAAAAATGATACATCTTGTTTCATCATCCAAGAAAAAATTATAGGAAGAATCAATATTCAGGTGAGTTAATATAAATGAAATATGCTATAACATACCTCAAAAAAGGAAAAAAAAAAGAAGGCAATGGGTCTAGATTTTGAATTATCTTTAATTTATCAAATGACTCTAATTTTCTTTAGTTTATATCAAAGACTTCACTTCTCAAAAAAATTACCAAACATGTCCAAACATGTTAGAGTAATATATATATTCCCATCTCACTTTATGTTGACTTAGGGCTTCTTGTTGTATGTGTTCGGATCACCGTCCCTAAACAATTTTTTCCATTATTTTTGTAATTCCCCTTTAATCTCCAAAACTGTATTTGTCACTGAATTAGTATTTTTGGAAAATCGACCATAGCATATCTTTCTGTTACGTTTCTGCATTATCAAAGACTGTTATGGTGGCTGCAGTTAAGTTGCCTGAGCTGTTGGCATACGTAAACATTGAAGAGGAGGCATTGACTCGCTTGCAGCAGAAATTACTCGACTTTCTCAAGTATGAATATCGTCTCAATCATTATCTTATTGCCCCCTCCATCCAAGTTACTCCAGGCAGCCCGCTGATCCCCTTGTTGTCTCTTACCTTTCAGATTAGTCGCTGTGCATAACTGATATATTTTTTAGATGCTGTCTCTTGGGTGCCCGTGTCTCATCTTATTTTCTTGCTTATCACGGACGCCTTTCGTTTCTTATTTTTACTATTTTGTCTTATACTGCCCATACATCAAAGCATTCTGATTGTGACAATCTCTTTTTCAAAATGATTTTCAGTTGCTTGACATTCAGATATAATTATTATAGCGTAGTAGATTTCGTAACAATCCTTTAATCCCCTTCTGATTCAGAGGTATTTGATTATATAGTGGTGTGATTGATATGATGTTTGATTCATCTATCCACATTAGCTGATCCGCACAATAATAAATGAATGAATAGATGCCACATCTTCGAGAATGTCTCAAAATTGGCCGAAGGGTATTACCCCAAACACTTGTCTTAGGATATAAATTAACAGCATATGTTCCTCTAGTAAAAACAACATGCCTTAACCCACCCTTTTTCTTATATTATTCATTCTTGCAGTGAACTGTGTTCCGTCTGTATCTTCTTGATGATCTATTTTAGGTCATCAACTCCCCTAAAGTTCGTAAAATTTCGATAATTTAGCTTTACTTCCTCATCTTGGAACCTAAAGCCTGTCTCCACATTCATAACTTTAAATTGGATGTATTCCACTCATAGTATCTGTTGCCCTACTTGTACTTATTTTAAAATTTATTTTATATATTAAGTTTGATTATTATAATTTCAATATAATTATCATTTAACTATTAGAGAAGTTATTATTATCATTTTTTTTTTGTTTTTAAAAAAACACAGCCTATTTTAGACATTTTTTTGATGGAAAGAGTAATATTTTGGTAATTTAGGAATTAGCTGTTTTTCATTTCTATTAGAAGGGGTGTAAAACCATCATTATGGGTGTTCTCGAACTGTAGAGAAATAAGGCTATTCTATTGTTGTTGAAATTGTAGATAAAAATTTAACTTGTCGATCCTGCTTTGCTTGTAAAAGCTTGATAGAAGTGGCTGTTTCATTCAGGTTCTTGCAGAAGAATCAAAGTACCTTCTTCCTCTCTGTTTATGATGCCTCGGGCGGCGAAGGAACGGGCAAGGGAAAAGACGATTGAGATCCCTGCAGCACCTCCGATCCCCTTCTTTGTCATCTTCTAGTGTGACAATCGGAATCGTCTGTACCCGGCATGTCGGGTTGGCATGTACAACTGTATTCCACTAACATCAAAAGCCTAACTGTTGCATCCGGAGAGCTGCTCTTTGCTGAAACTCGACACGTGCAGTGTCGTAGCTAACGTGTTAGGGTACAGGTACCCTCCTTGAGAGTATGCTCGCAAGAATGAAACTCAATGGAACCGATGTTGCCTGCACAAGCTGTGAAAGTCCCGAGTTTTCAAGAAATTAGCTTTTCATGGTTATGTTATATCCCGGTTTTTGGTCTCAGTAAATCTTGTTTCATTTGGGACGAGTCCGACAATCAACGGCGCCTCAGTGAACTGTTCTGTAGTCGTTCAACAGGAGAAACCGGAGATCTTAGCAGCCGGCCGTGGCGCCGCCGGGGTGAGAGCTGTGACCATCCCTTTGGTGTTTCATTAGGATACTTTAAAATATTATTATTTTTTATTATTCTAATGGCTGGGATCTTTTTTAAAATGGAGGATTAATTTATTATTCGAAACCTGTTATTTA
>JAODPA010102370.1:0-21013 GCA_025585075.1 Nepenthes mirabilis | reverse complement strand
TGTTTGGACTCTTGGGCGCCAAAACGCCCGTTGCCTGGGTCGTTGCGCCGTTGGTCGCTGCCGTGGACCGCCGGTCACGCCGGCTGTCCTGTTGTCGTGCTAGGCACGCTGCTGAGCGCTGTCGATCACGCCCGATTTTCCTCGAGAGAGGATTGGTTGGCCGCCTGCAGGCGGCAGTTGGTGGCGTTGGCGTGGCGCCAGCCATGCCTCTATTGGCTAGCCTTTCCACCTTTCACGCCTGTTCCCGGCGACGCATTTAATGCGCTGCAGGTTTCCGTTGGCTTTTGTTGGCGTGGCTTCGCGCCTATTTCTCGTTGGCCTAAGCTGGCCTTCCCTCGTGGGCTCCCGATTTTCTCATGGGCCGCTACTTGCTTCATGGGCCTGGACCTGTCTCATGGGACGGGACATGGGACCCAACAGTTTCCCAAATAAAAAAACTCTAAGCAAGTGAAATGCAAAATTCTTTCAACAAAGATATGTGACTCTTTTGCTTAGGAGAAGAATAAGCTAACAACTACAGCAAAAAATTAGGGCTTGATACAAGTCTCTCTCGTGTTGGATCCCTCTCTCTCACTAGTCTCCATCCTTTACCGCAGGCGACTTGTTATCTCTCTTGCTGGTGAGTGTCCTGCCTATCCCTAACTAGTCTTCATATCTGTCCCTTCAGATGACTTTTCTCTCCCTCCGATGGCTATCGTCCTCATCGGTGAGTCTCTTCTCTCTCACTAGTGGCTAATTACGAATGTTGCTATAAAAAATGCTTCCACCATGAGAACAAAATTGATGAAAGAAACTACCGAAAATGAAACATTTTAGAAACGTAATGAAATCTGAGTTGGATCCCTTACTTCACCTCACGACCAAAATTGAGGCTCACAGTGGAGGATTAATTAAGTCGGGAGAGGGAGGTGAACCCCACCAATGATAGAGAGAACATGTTGCCGTAGAACGGAGAGTGCTACACGGGAGGGAGAGAGAGGGAGACCAGTGAGAGAGAAAGTTAGGAAAAAAACTCTAATTTTTGTCGTGGGATGATGTTGTAGTTTCCACCATTCCATTTTTTAAGGATTGATGTGACAAGCGTCATCCATTTCGGTAATAATGTAAGGTTTATTAGTGTAGAATTTTTCATCAATTAAAGGGGATATAAATGACATCAGGTGTTACCTTTTGTAGCTAAACCCAAATTCAAATGTACGGGGGCTAAGTCTGATTCCTTAAATTGAAGATACAGTCTCTATTTTCATCAAATGGATATTTTCGATATCAATTACGTCGTCAGAAATTTAGGGCTTACTCAATACTGTTTTTATGTATTGATCCACACACGTCAAAGGGGAAGAGGAATGAGTTTTAGTAGTAAGTTTTCTAGCACACAAAAAGCATTTCTTGTTTCAAAGAATTGAGTCTATTTTTCGAAAAAGGAGAATGTGATTGTGGTAATTAAATAAGAGTGCTGCTACACGTATGGCATCATTACTAAAATATATGATGTGGTGGCTGTATCAACCCAGCAGCTCCAACACTAGAACAAAAAATTTGGGCTTGTTACAGACCTCCTTCCCTCTGTCTCTAGCTATTCCATCTCTCTTGCTAGTCTTTGTCCCTCTCCCACTGGCAGTGACCTGTTCTCTTTCTTGCCAATATGCCTCCTGCCATCTCTCAGTAATCTTCATCTTTGTTCCTCTAAGCAACCTCTTTTCTTCATCCTATGGTGATCTCTCTCGCCTGTGAGCCTCCTCTTTCCCACTGGCGGCCAATTATGAATGTCGTTGCATCTACTCTGAGAATAAAATTGACGAAAAGAAACCAACAATAAAGATAAAATTTTCAAGAATGTAATGAAATTTGAATTAGCTTCCTCGTTTCACCATACGACCAAAATCGGTGCTTGCAGTGGTGGATGAATTAAGTTAGGAGAGGGAGGTGATCCACAGCAATACAGAGAATAGATTGCCACAAAACAGAGAGAAGACTGTACAGGAGGGAGAGATAGAGGGAGACCAATGAGAGAGAAAGCTGTGAAAATGCTCTAATTTTTGTTGCGGAGGTGGTGCTGGTGCTGGTGCTGGAACTTCTGCCATTCCATTTTTTTTGGGACTGATGTGATAACCATGTCACGTGTTTCGGTGACAGCATAGTACTTGTTGGCATAGCATTATTGTTTTCCCTCAAATAATGAGAATAAAAAGGCCGTCGCATATTTCATATAGTAGCCAAATTCAAATTTGAAAAGAGTGAAAGCCAAGTCTCATTACTTATAGTAGCCAATACTGATTTCCCTTAAAGGTATACTATTCTCTTCAGAATGTATCATTTAGGTTGTCAGAGATTTTGGGCTTAAAAAATGGATGTCAAATCAATTAAGTCAAGGCTTCTTTTCTGTATTTATCTGCTTGTGTTGAATGAGAAGGGGAATGAGTTTAAGTAGTAAGTCCTCTAATACCCAAAAGAGAGAGTATTTCCCGCATCTGAGAATTGATTTTATCTTCTAACGTAATTTTGTAATCAAATAAGAGTGGTGCTGCTCATCTTTGTCCCTCCAGGGAAACTCTCCCTTCCTCTAATGGTGATCTGCGTCGCCTATGATCCTCCCTCCTTCTCTCTGGTAGCCAATCGCGAAAGTGTCTACCTTTAGAATATAATTGATGAAAGAAACCAACAATCAATGATATTTTCATGAAGGTAATGAAATTTGAGTCGGTTTTCTTCTTTCACTGCATAACAGAAACTGACGCTTGCAGTGGCAGATGAATTCAAGTCAGAAAAAGGAGGCGACCCACCAGTTTCAGTGAGAACAGATCACCATGGAACGAAGAGAATGCTCCGTGGGAGGGAGGTACGAGGGCTAGTAATAGAGAAAGCTGTGAGAAGAGCTCTAATTTTTGTCGTCGGGTGGTGATGGAGCTTCGACCATTCCATTTTTTTGGAGGACTAACGTAGCATCCATGTCATTTGTCTCGATGATAAGGTAGTATTTGTGGGTATACGAATATCATTTTCCCTCAAATAGTGAGAATAAAAGGCCATCGCATATTAACATTGGTAGCCATATTCAAATTCGAAGAGACAGGGCTAAGTCTGATTCCTTAAATAGAAAATACATAATGATTTCCCTTACCCTATGTTTGATCGGAGAAATTCTATTCCCTCCTTATTCTCAAAGGAATAATAATTCTACCGTTGGGTTGCATTTTACTGGGAAATAACAATTCTCGAATTGATATTTTTTCTCAACTAGGTATCAATTAGGTTGGGAGAAATTTAGTTCTTAAAAAATGAATATACATACAACATTGCCAAAAGGACACATCGTAGGATTTTCGAGATAAGATATGCAATCTATATGTTTGAATTTGCTTTGGCCGACGGTGGATAGTGGTGATTTTTTTCATGCTCTACAACATTACAGACATTCATGGACAAAATAAATAAAATTACAATTAATTCAATTGAATCTATGTCTTCTTTTATGAGGGTTAAGAATTGGGGTAGTCCAAGACATACTTCCCAAATTTGAATTTGAGATCTTCCGATAGATGCTCTAATATCCGAAGCAATTGAAGTCCATGGCTAAAATTAAACAATTGTAATATTTAGCAGAACTTGGGAGTAACATCTGAAAATGTCATGAATCAAGAACATGTCATTTTAAAAAACTACAGATGCAAGGCCAAAATCACTAGTAGCTAATTTGTGTTTGCATATTTGAGAACAAAACCAATTGCAAAATGAAGCTATCAAGTTATTGGCTTTACCCCATAAAAAAATCAAATTTTTTGCATTTTGTGGGAAATATTTGCCGGATTTTGTAGCGCTTCGAGCCAAATTTTCAAGTGATGGAAGTTGTCATTGATATCGGTCGTGACGAAGATGCTTCAATCATAAGGAATATAGTTGCAGATGGTTAGGAAAGTGAGAAAATAATAGGATGAGGGCGGGGATGAAGGAAATGAGAAATGAAAGGAAAGGAGTTGAGATATTAAGGCTAAGATGAGAAAGCACTAGAAGAGGTTTATGCGTTCAGTTCATTGAAGCATACCTATGTCTATTTAGGTCATCACATTTTAGGAGTTTTTTTGTTAGGATTAGCTAGTTATTAATTAATTTTTAGCCTGATATTATCAGTTATTTATATTTAAATTTTATAGTATACCTTTTATAGATACACTTAAAAAATTAATGATCAAATTTAATTTTTTAATTGCGGCTTATAACTCTATTGCTAAGGAACTGACCATTAATTATTAAGTAATTATAAATGCCAACATCTTATTGCAAGAATGGAACCAAAAATCTGAGATGAATAAATTATTATCATTGAAATTTTTGGAGTCTTTTGGCCACTAGCTAATCAGCTCAATTTTTAAAATTCAGCCTCACAATATTTAACCTTGTATTATATAAAAGAAATTTAGAATATATTTTTCAACGAAATTTTATCCTTCATTCCTCCCCTCTCACGCCCATTATCAATCTCCCTTGCTAACCCAATTGTTATGTCTAGAAAATTGACTTAAATAATGAATGAAATTTTATTTTATTTTTTTAAGTTCTTATTTTAGTTTATAATATACGATATTTAGATTAAAAAATTTAAAAACTTAATTGACAATTTTTTTAATTAAAATACAAATCTAAGTTATGTATTAGGTAAAAATATGAAAGTAAAATTAAATGGAAGTAGTAGAACGGAGAGCGTCAAAATCACTCAAACATGATGTAAGCAAGTGCTAGAAGGGCTTTTCTATACTTTGTATTTTGATTGGTGTGCCGAAGGGGAGCAAAAAATAATTTTGTCCAAGTATCTTCCTCGCTGCTTACCTTTTCGCTCTCTAAAACCTAGTTTTCCCACACACCGCACCTCACTCCCTCCCTCGTTCCTCCTCTTCCTTTCTCTATCAGTCTCTTCCGCTCCAAAGTTCAAGCAGAAAACAGGTATGACGGCGGAGCTGAAGCTTTCAGAAAGCAGAGACCTAACCCGAATAGAACGCATTGGGGCGCACTCCCACATCCGCGGCTTAGGCCTCGATGCAGCCCTTGAACCTCGTGTCGTCTCCGAAGGCCTTGTCGGCCAACTGTCCGCCCGCAAAGCTGCCGGAGTTATCCTCCAAATGATAAAAGAGGGAAGAATCGCCGGACGCGGTGTTCTTATCGCCGGCCAGCCCGGCACAGGCAAGACTGCAATTGCCATGGGCCTCGCCAAGTCACTTGGCCAGGAGACTCCTTTCGCTATGCTCTCTGGCTCCGAAATCTTCTCCCTTGAGATGTCCAAAACCGAAGCCCTAATGCAGGCCTTTCGCAGGGCAATTGGTGTTCGCATCAAGGAAGAGACGGAGGTCATCGAAGGCGAAGTCGTCGAGATCCAAATCGACCGTCCGGCGGTGTCAGGCGCGGCGTCGAAGACCGGGAAGCTGACGTTAAAGACAACGGAGATGGAGACGATTTACGATTTGGGGTCGAAGATGATTGAAGCATTGGGAAAAGAGAAAATCCAGAGCGGGGATGTAATTGCGATTGACAAGGCGTCCGGGAAGATCACGAAGCTCGGTAGGTCGTTCTCGCGGTCTAGGGATTACGATGCCATGGGCCCGCAGACCAAATTCGTGCAGTGTCCCGATGGTGAGCTGCAGAAGAGGAAGGAGGTTGTGCATTGTGTAACGCTTCATGAAATTGATGTTATCAATAGCAGGTAGTCTCTCTCCTCTCTCTATGCTTGCCTTTTAGCTAATAAGGTTGTGAAATCAATTGGCACTAATTTGGAAGGTGAAGACACACCTTTTTTTTTTCTTTTTTTTTTCTTTTTTGGGGGAGGTGCTTAGTGTTAAGTTAGCTGCTAAGTTCAAGCTTCGTGGAGAATTGGCTTAATGTTGAAAGCCATTTCTATTAGCTCTCGACTTATTGTTGAAAGCTATTTCTATTGACTTTCTATATCACCTTTTTTTTTGGCCCGGGAAGGAAATGTACTTTTATTACTAACTTGGAAAAATACGATTACAACTGGAAGACTCAAAAACATACTAAGAAACAGTAGGGGGGAAGAAAATAAGTAGATGAACTATCGAAGGAAACAGGCCGTGAAATAAATTACAATTGCTCTTTGGGTGGTTGCCCAGAATATTTGTGAATTCCTTGAAGGAAGTTAGGATGAAGACTTATTGAGTGAAATCTTCCATTTGTCTGCATTCTTTCTATCTACCAGGCTAGGAAATCACAATTCTGCTTTATGGGAGCTGAAATGCCCAACTTGGTCTCCACTAAATAGTGCAAACTTGCAGAAATTAAAAAAAATTAACCCCAAAACATCTACCAAAATTATAAAATACAAGCACAATAGATATAAACCAAAGCTATTTAGCCAACTTTAGCTATGAAACTAGTTTAACCAACTGTATCATAGATATTGTGTAGATGAACAGTGAATATGGTACATGCATCACTAATGCATGCAAAGTGTCATGGTCCCATTTTCACTCAGCGGAAATTGACCATGTGCATTGAGACTTCTTTAACTCCGGCCAACCTTTCTCAAATATCAAGGATCCAACAGTCCCATTTTTTATGTTTAGCAACACAAGGCCAGCAAGTCAAACACCTCTCAGCAAATCTAACTTCGTTCTCATTAAATTCGAGGCTCCATACCTCTTAGTCAAACAACTAGTAGCATATCGATTACTTCCAAATGTTCTAGTCAGTATCAAGTTGGCACTTGCCCTATCGATAGGTTCTCTTTCTCATGTTGCACTCGGCATAATTGCTCATATAGGGTCATTATAAAGCACCTTAGCACGTGGAACACTCCTTGTAGTATCCATCACCGAGGACACATTAGTCTACTAGTATACACCCCTCGCGTCCAGACACACTACCCCTGAGACTTGAAAACTCTAGCTTTTTTTTTCTCAAGTAGTTGTTTTGACACTAATGAAGGTAACTCCTCCGTAATGCATCTTAGTCACCCAAATATACTACCATATATCAACCCTCATGTCTTAACAAGTAGTATGCTTTGTAACTATAGCCTTAATGTCAAATAGCACGAAAGTTGCTAGTTGTGCTTGCAATATTGTGAGCGTCTACTCAGCTAGAGATTCTTAGCTTGTCTCATGCCCCATGAAAGTCGTCTCCTCAAGTATGACGTACAAAATCCTATCGGAATGAAATCAAGGGTCTCAACCTCTGTCCCAAACACTATCCTCATTATTGAGCCCTTCAACCCTTGCTGGATAGTGCCTACCCGATATCTGGCCTCATTAAGACTCTAGGTCATTCTTGTTACATCCGTAGAGCTCTTCCCTCATCATTGGGTAGCTCACTTGGGCGATGTGTAGCCCTCATTGCATTGTGACACCCATGGTTTGTGGAGAGCTGAACAAGAAGTTGCCCCTTATAGATGATATTGGGCTTTAGGAGATTTTCATGAGTGTGTATTGGAATTCCTAATTTTAACGGTCGGGTATCTAATTTTTTCGTAGTTCCTAAATGCCGACTAAATTCACTTAGATGCACAGAGAAATTCCAGGATACAAGAAAAACCATCTGAAAATCATTTCAGCTTGGACAAATTTTAAAACAAAGAAGTAAAGAGAGAGAGAGAGAGAGAGAGAGAAATCAAAGCACATCAATAAGGAGGTTCAAAGATCATTCTACTTCTACCCCAAGATCCTATATATTCTTTATTACAACATGATGTGAAGATGACTAACCTAATACAACTCTGGGTACCACAACCCTAACACATCCAAGTAACACACACCTTTCATAAAACATGGTATGAAATGTAAACAAATTCCCACAAAAGCTTAAAGCTTAGATTTTCAATATAAGCACAACCATACTTCTCAAGTGAATATGATGGGGATAAACATGTGAAGCTTGAAGTTTTTTCTGAGTATTCTAGCAAAGAATGAGCATGAAGCACAAGGATTCCTCTCATGGTTTTTCTCCAAGTGAAGCAATGAATATTTTCTATGTTCTGTCTGTTGGTACACTAAGGAGAGGAAGAATGATGATTTAAAACAATACTCAAATGTTAAAAAACATGTCTTTCCTCCGTAGAGTTGATTTTACTTTCAAGAGAAAAAATTATATAGGCTCTCAGGGATTATTGAAATGATAATAGGAATGCCATCAAGAATCATGTTAGAAAAGTCTATCACCCATATCCAATATTCAAAATGGATGAGAGCCATGTCAGGTTTCCCTAAAGATAAGATGTAATCTTGACTTATCAAATAGAGAATTCAAATTCAAATTAGTCTATGGAGATTCTCAGTCAAGAAAATTAATTAGGCATGAAAGAATATTCCGGATATTTTACCTTTGAGGAAAGAACTCAATAGACATCTTGAAATTCAGGAATTTGAAAATGGACAGGTAGTCATACCAAATGACTGATTGCTGAACAGAGGATTTTCTGGGTAACATGTGGAATCTGCTTATGTTTGAACTGATTTGCTTCACAGTTGATGGTAGCGATTTTGTTTGTGTTCACAAAGAAAATTGAAGCCATACAAGTTCAATACACCCCTTTAAATAATAAACATTAAAATTACCATAATTCAGTTAAATAAACAACATCTCCCATGAGCGTTAAGAATCTGGGTAGTCCATAAATATGTTATACAAGCTTTAAGTGTGAGGCCTGAAATATATATTCAGTTTTCAGCAACCTACGTCTACATAATATTTTATTTTAGAAGAATAGTAGGACAAACTATTTTGCATAATTCAACCCAAATAACTTTTACCAAATTTTGGTTAAGTCAAATTTAAATTTGAAATACTTCCAACTTAAAATAAATATAATCTCCTTTTGAATTGAAGTAAATGAAGACATTATATTTCAAAGATATTCCATTTCATAACGTCTCATGATTAGATTAACGAAGTCTTGAAGGCAATACATTAAGGTAATTTTAATCAATATTAAATTGGTAAAAGAATATTTGTTGCCAACATTGTATCTTTAACATATATTGCAAGATATTCCATTTCAAAATGTCTCATAATTCTGATAAACATTTGATCATATATCCAGGAAATATATCAAAAGCATTCTGCCCCAAATTTTGAATTAAACAGATTTAATGATAAGATCAATATGGATAAGATATAGCCCCAAACTGGCTATTCACAAGTTCTTTTAAACAAAGATATTGGAATGGTTTTCAAGTGTTTGATATCTGAACCCGAAATAGTCAAATGCCATAAAAGATATCTCACAATCATTTATTTGTAACGTTAAGCCTCCAAGAATGATTCAAATAAAACTAGATCAAATAATGCAAAATCATCATGGTTCATTTCATACGATTGAACAAGATAATAGTTGACAGGAAATATTTGGTAAAAGATAAAGATGATTGGTGTTATGCTTTATGAGAACTAGTTTTTGATGGTGTCATCAGCACTAAAACGGATAAGGCTTAAGAAGACATATAGACTCAACAGAACAAAATTGAAGCATTATTTTCTGGAAAAAAAATTGCATGTGTGGCAATCTCTTTTAAAATGTCTGCAGCCTTCTAGAAGAATGGATGTCTAGAGTTGATATTATCTGACTTTTTTGGCATCCTCCCACTAGGACATCAGTTGGGTCTATTTCTCCAGCCAGAAGAAGCCCCAGCAAGCTACATCTTGCCTCTGCTATGAAAATATCCTTGTTTGCTGATGTATCAGCTGCTGCTGCTGCTGTTGAAATTCTATAAGTGATCTCTGATGATGTTGAAATGGAAAGCTCTATCATATTTGGTTTTTGCATCAAAATCAGCAGACACTGCACCATGAGATGGAGCACGCCGAACTCCACTGTAGATGGGAGTAGTTGAATACAGTTTTGTTGAGAACTTTAGGTTGCAGATGCCTTTCCACTTATTTTCAGCTATTTCCTTTAGCTTATGCTGGTCCACCTGCTATAAATGTTATGTTTTTCCTACATGGGCATATTGGTCGAACAAGCATAAAATAAAAAATGAGATATCTCATAAGAGTAAGAGAAGAAAGATCGAGATTCACTCTTTTGAGCGCTTCTCGACTTTATTTTTATAAGTAAGACCGTGAATGAATAAGAAGATCTCGTTCTATTTCCCGCATGAGGGAAATCGACCGATAGACATGCTTAACTTTAAGTAGTGCTAGGATTACTTTCCTTCGCCTGAGTCCTTCTCTGCTCCTGGGTACCATACCTGGTCTCAGTTCCTATTGAGTCAGATGTGGGATTAGTTTCAAATTTCATATCATAGATGTATATAAAATTTCTAGATCTAGAGTCAGATTCATGTACAGCCGATTCTGTAATAGCGGAAGCGGCTATAAACTTCACAGAAACATCGGATAGGCCAAGAGTTGATTCAATTGCAACGCTTACTGTAACAAGAACACCGGTTACGAGAAGAGATGCAGCGGCAAAGGAAGCAGGGGAAGTACAGGAAAGAGCCAATTGTAATTCCATGTCTTTAGGCTCACTGATAACTAGCAGGAAGGACGAATGCGAGTGCGAGAGAATGAGACTGCTAGCTTACACAGGTAAGGACTAGAATAGAAGACAGGATTGAAAGAATAAGCTGGACATTCAGGCACGGAATCAACCGTTCGAGAAGAAGTGAGAGTAGGCTGTTGTGCACTCATAGGTTGCTGTTGTTACAGAATGCGTTGTGAACAAATGGCTTGTTCGAGAAGGAACTGACAGAATAAGCTCTTTGAAAGAGTAGGCAGTTCTCTTTGCTAGAATGCCTTAGGGCTGGGGCCTAAGCTAAGGTATTGTCCTTCCTCTTTGATGAAAAGTCCCCTAGTTGATATTAGATTGTCTCAAGGCCAAATAGATTGAGATTAGTGTTTCTTCTCTGCCAAGGTTTGAAAGGCAGGGAACCCTTAGGAATGCCATTCTATTCCCTTATGATTCGTTTCCAGAAGAGGAGGCTGTGAACAAAATAGGATTGATAGCATAGAATGAGCTGCAATTGAATCAAATAGGTTCTTTGCAAGTGAAGAAGAAAGAATAGGCTGTGATAGAATAAGTTCTTACTGAATAGCTAACTGTTCAATTAGGAGCTCTTTCATAAGTTGTATTTATTTCATTTTTAGGTGCAGTCCTTCTGTCTTGCTTTTTTAATAAGGGGAGTTTCCATCCAGTTACAGTACACTTTTGTTATCTTTCTTACTGCCTTGTATATTTCCAGGCAAGATTATTCCTATAAAGGATATATAGTGTTAGTTACTTTTCAGGTCTTCCTACTGCTGTAGAAGCCTTATCTTTACTTAGATGGTAAGGAGTCTTCTTAAGTTGCAGGCTGATTTAGTTTAAAATATCAGCTGCAGATTTTTAAACCAGAATGCGGTATCCTTGCTATGAGTTTTGATTGAGGTTTAAATGACACATTCCAAAGTTTGCGCACCAACTATTTCCTTCAAAATTTCATCACTCCAATTCCACTGTCAATAAAATGTTCTGGGACATTGTGTGCCATTACGTAACTCTTTTGCTCATATGAGGGGAGCTACATAATAAAACCATATATCAGTAGTTTTTCTAATTCAATAATGAAATACCAAAATTTGGTTAGGTGCATGACAAGCCGCCATCCATGCATGTAGAGATCATTGTGTGAAAACATGAGTTGTAACTCCCCAGAATTGAATCATAGAGGTTGAGCAACAGGACACAGGAAGAACACATGACTTATTGAAACTTCACCCTGCTTATAAAGAGGGAAGGCTGCATTTTTAATATAAAATCTTTTGCTGAGGCATGCTTTAGATGGTCTGCGGGAGCAATTCTGCACCAATTAATTGGCTTTTTGGGATATTGAGCTTTGTGATTTTTTTTTCCAAAGAGTGGAATTTGGAGTAGAGGCATTCTTATTTCTATCTTGAACAACAATGTTGTGTGCTGATTTTGTTCAAAATACCAGTTTTGGATTTTAACCCAGAATCTCACATCCTTGCTATGAGTTCTTATTGAGGTTTAAATGACACATTCCATTGTCTGCACACCAGCTATTTCCTTCAAAATTTCCTCATTCGAATTTCACTGTCACAAAAAAGTGCTGAGACATTGTGTGACATTCCATGTGCTGGGCATAGGTGAGGAAAGCTAGGTAAAAAAAACATAGATCAGTTCAAATGTTCATCTCTCTCCCTATGATAAAGCATACCTCTTTTTTTTGTCTTTTAACTCATTTTTGTGGTTTCTATAATGTTTCGCAGATAGGGATGCCTATGGTTTTGGGTTAAATTATGTGGATTCAATATGTGGCGGCACCATGTACGAAATTCAGAACCTCACTTATTTGCTGAAACGTTGCTATATATAATTGGAGTCAGTTGCCGTAATAAATAAATTTGAGCTGTTATAAATAAATTTGAGAGATGATTTAAGGACGCCCTTTGGACTCCCTTGGGAAGATGTGATGCTTATTCATTTATCTATTTTTATTTGGGCTCGTGAGAGGTGATTGATGGATGAGACACCGGTCCACTCAAGGGTGTTCCATCTAACCCTACTCAATAAGTTATAACCAGGGTCTTTTTTTGGGATGGTGTGGCCGGGCAGGGGTCAATTCTGAACTAAACTATTGGTGCTATGCTCTACCTTAACTCAGAAATTACGAAGGGATGACATTTTTGATACTTGAAGCTTATCCATGGACCTACTTTTCATGCTTCTCTCCTATTTCTCTAGCTATTGTGTGGTTCACCTGGGTGAGAGGAATGATATTGTTTCCAGAGAGGTCTTTGATATTAGGTTGGTTAAATTTGTTATTGGCTTAGGTAAAAGCTTCTAGTTCTTTTTTCCTGTTGACGACCTATTTGAATTCCTGAACGATTTGTTATAGTCAGTTATTTCAATGTTATATCTTTTATAGTGTATTTAGAATATTTCGTAATAGGGGTGGGATTTGGTCCGCATGTAACTGGAATTCCATTTATTGCATCTGATTCCGTCGAAATTGTTACCACTTGCCTTATACATGGAAGTGGAGTGATAGCGGAACCAACTTTTGTGAAATACTGGAAGAGGAAATGAAGCGAAATTTTGCCAAAAATTGACATTCTTCCCTTATAAATGTATTAGTTTTTCTTAACTTTTTTTTCAAAATATACCCACATAAGCTCTAATTTTCATATTCTTATTTGTTCATTTATTATCTTTCCCTGCTTCTTGTGTAGTTGATTTTATTATTCTTGAATGTAAACAATGTATTTCTGCTTAGAATATGTATTATAAGTCCCGTAGTTGCTAAAGTACTTAAAACTTGTAGGATAGTGTAATTTAAAATTTGATTTGTTTTGTTTGATCAGGATTGCCATGGATTTGTTACACTTAAAGAGGAATTTTTCTTTCTGATTCTGCCAATTTTGGTTCCGTCCTATGCCGAATTCATATATATGTTGAAACGGAATCGAAATTGATTTTGAGGTTTAGCCAAAAATTCAGAACTGGAATTCAAGATTCTTCTACCCACCCCTATTTCGTAATTATTTTTTACCGTGTAAAGTCTCCAGTGTGTTATGAATATTTTGATCTCGAAAAGGGCCTTTGGAAAAACTTGTTGTTTGTGACTTCTGCCAAAAGAACTTTTAGGAGGCTTTTCAAAATGGTCATGAATTAGAACTTGTTAACAAAATCCAGTGTAACTTATAGGAAACATTAGTATGTTACTTTGAGGACCTAAGGCAGGCCTATAAAGATTAATTCAAAATTTTCAATGTTAATTATATTAGAGTTTGTGTTGATCTCTTTGGCTTTAAAAAGAGCCTGCAGTTACGTTTTTGTTCCTTATAACATAGATAGTAGATGAAAGACAAGCCCACCCTTTTAATCATAGCTTTCCTTGCCTTGCCTTTGACACGGTTGGCAAACCTCCCATAACTTCAGACCTGCTATCCCTTGGACATTGAATCCTTTCCTTTTGCTTGATATTCTTCTGGAATTCATTCACATAGATACATATAGAGAGGAAATGATCCCTGGTCCTCTTCATCCATGCTTAGAAAGGCGCTTGAGTCAATTATTCTTCAGTTGAGCAAGCTGTCCCTGGTCATTAGCCTGTAAGCCATGTTATTGAGGAAATTTCTGGAATGCTAGTCTACTTGACACTAGTCTTCCCACTGAAAACCAGGTTCTTGTTGCCCTGGGAACTCTGCTGAAAATATGCTGAAAACTACAGTAGCACAGATTTTGCAATCGACACTTTACAGAACCCAAATGTTCTTGATATGGTTGCAAAAATAGGTTTATTACACCCAAAAGATTGTGGATCCTACCTTCTCCTTTGCAGCTCAGTAGTTTTCCCCTTTCATGGGATGGATCTAGATCCATTTTTTGGGAAGTTGATCAATTTATGAGCAATACCCACACACGCTTGCATAGTGCAGCTTTATTTCTGAAATGCAGAATTTTGATGACAAATCTTCCTCATTGAGTGGTTTAAATATACCAGACTTCCTCTCTCTCTCTCTCTCTCACTCTGCTCCCTCCCCCTCTCACGTTGCTTGATTATTAAAAACATCTACAATTTGCCTTTTAGTTGGTGAGGTTTCTAATTGTCTTCCTGTACTTGTTTTCCATTTCCACAGTCATCCTGGAAAATATCTTATTCTTTTCTGTTAGAAATGGTTTGTTATTATCTATGAAATTGGATGATGAGTTTAATCAGCACTTCATAAAATCCGTAAAATTAGATGATAAGTTTCAATAACACATTTTGTTACATGCATATATTTAAAATGATATTGAATTCTCAGACATTTTATTTATGTTTTCTAACACTTCTATTTCTCATTCAAGGATTTAATTCATTTCAATAATGAAGCAACAGGTCATTAATGAGTTGATGCTTAGTAATAGTCACTAGCAATGCATCAGAAATCAACCAGTGGTTCATACAAACCAAATTACTTGAAGCTTGACTTGAAATTGCTTGGTCGTGCTTTGTTCGTGCCTGTCTCAAAAAAATTAAAAGGTCAAGCAAGTCCTATTTTGTGATCGTTTTTTTAGTTAAAAAGTCAAGTTTTTAGTGCACTACTTAATGCATTCCTTATTAATAGAAAAATGGCGGGAGCACAAGTTGCGATGGCCCTATAAGAAGTTTGAGCTTACTTCATTTGGGTTAGCTTGTGAAGTTAATAAGCTAAACTTGAACCTCAATTAATCAAGCTCTTCAAATTGACGGGTCTTGCCCCAATCAAAGTAATGCTCACTAACCTATTGTAATTAGTTATCGATAGGTCCAAAGGGACTATTATGACAATTTATTTAACAAACATAACCTTAATATCATTGATAATGTAATACTTGCCAAATTTGTTGTTTAATTAACCATGTATAAATGATAAATTTCATTGACTTGTTGCTGGAATGGTATATTGTAAGTTGAATGTTCTTCAGAGGACAACCATTTCAGTTTATCAGATAAACTAACAGTCCTATGCCTCACAATGTGAGAATACAATATCAGTTATGCGGACTAAAAATCCAGATGATAAATATTAGCAATTTTTATGGAAAAGAAACTCAAAGATACAAGCAATTTCCAATCTTATATGTGAAATTGATTAAGAAATTAAATCAAGCTCTCTTAGCATGTACTATAAATTTTAGTTCAAATATTGTTATTTAATTGTTAGCCTGTAAAACAATGTTTCCATCTTTATGTTCTCAAAAGAATATGTAATTGTGATTTAAAAACTGTGGAGAACAAGTCTTCATTAACCATGAAACATTTCGAAAGCATCTAAAGTAAGCTTTCCAAGTTTTCTAGAATAGAGTACAAAGTTGTACCATTGGAAAAACACTATCTACCAGGAAACCAACACATTTAAACAGGAAACTCTAGCTTTCTATTTTCCAGGGGAAGTTTTTTGAAAATAGAATCTGTTTTCCCGGTTGAATTGACCTTAATATTTGAGACCAATCCACTTGTATTATATGGTTATTTCTTGTTAATAATGCCCTACTAACTTGAAGTCAATCTGAATATTTTGGAAATAGGTTCACATTTTATTGCAAGCATCCGTTCTCTCTTAAGCACATAGAATTTGACGTTTAGAGGGGTTTGCCTCTACAATGGGTGAAAATATCCTCTAATATATATCTTTATTGGAAGATTTTGATAGTGATATTGCCCGTTTTGGAGAAGTATCACAATGTCTCCATAACGGCGGCATATTTCTATATAACCCCCAATCATGCAATGAAATATTGTTCGAAATGTAAAACATTAAGTGATATATTGGTATTAGGCCTCCCAACTGATATTTTTTGATATTGCGAGAAAATTGTGATATGCTGCTAATATATCTACAGATATTTGCATGTGAAGTTTCAATTCACATAAAAATTATATGTTTGATACGTTCATTACTAATTTATTTTGCTGAATGTGACCGATGATACGACCACGATCATGACCACTACCAATATTTTTCATTCATGCTCTTGATTATTGGCTTATTTTTTTTCTTGGAAGCCTAAATTAACATGTTTTGTACCTTTTGGATATTTTTTTTGCAAAGAGTAAGGTGGACATCAATCTCGATTTTGATAAAATTAGCTAAAACTTCTCAATATGCAAATATTGGATATTAGATAGTCAAATTTTATAACTCAGATTTGAGTTGGCCATGTGGAAAAAAGAGTTTTTTTTTTTCCTTTCAATACTAATATGGCAACCAATTTGGCTGACATGGATACGGCTGTGCACCAATATCGATACCAATATTTATATCCATGCTTTTAACCCATTAATTTGATAGGATTCCTAGAAGCACCAATTAATATCTATAACTGAACTGAACTCCGCTTTAACAGAAGACAACAGATCATCAACATACCATGTTTGAGTTAGCATATTTTAGGTGGAAAAATGAACTTGCAAGGTTCAAGATCCCCTCAAATTGTTGCAATTATCATCAGTTCAGAACTCATTCTTCAAGCAAGGCTTATAGTCTTCATCATCGCTGATGCTTCCTATCCACACCACATCTGTAATAGATTGACCATGATCTAATGGAATGAATCTACAAGCAATACTGAATTGAACATGATTCTTATCATCATACAGGTCTTATCTGCATCAAATGGCCCCACTAGATTCACACCAATTTCAAGAAGTGCTGAGTCGTGGATTATGCTTATCCCTCACACTAGATCCCCATCATGAAATGAACCCAAGCCAATGGAAGGCTCTGATCAAATGGATATAATGGTTCAACATAAGGGAGTAGCAACCCCTTTTTGCTGACTGGGTTCTTAACAAGAAGGGTAGTCCATTTCGTCTCTCTCTTTTAAGAGTCGATTGTTTCATGTTCATTTACTTCAGTTGCCCAGTTATTGAGGTTTTGAGAAGTTTGGAGCTCCAGAATTTTCTCCATCATGAGTTTTAGCAATGGATCAAGTTGAATGAGTTGAAATTTCCTCGAGCTTTACCTGATGTGTATAGAGCTGTTACAGTAGCAGAATAAAGCTGATTCTGACTTTATTGTAGGGGTTTGGCTGCATACTTCTGTCATTCCTTATAGCCAGAAAAGGGGAATGTTTTATGCATTGGGTTGCCCTTAGACCAACGCTGCTTGTCTAAAAGATAGGAATAAGAAGGCAGAGATGGTTGATGAAAACTTCATATGAGTCAGATGTGAGGCCACCCAAGCTGAAATTTCAGAGCACTCAAATAAGTAACTCGTCCGTTTGACAGACAAATTGATATGGAGTTCTGAAATGACAAGGATCCATAAAAATTAGATTAGGATCATAGTTCTGAAATAGCTACTCCAACAGAAAAAGCTAAACTTGTACCCCATTACTAGTGCGGACATGATTTTTCCTTCAAACTGTTCATTGCCCTCATTCTTTTGTTTGCTGTTACTTTCTACTCTTCTACCTTTTTCTGATGCTATGGGTGCACTTCTTGTTCATGCTGTCTTTGATTGCTCTGCATAATGGAGCACTTATAAAGTTCCTTTGCTTTGATTTCTTCAGATTTGCAATGCTTAACCTTACATGGGTTTGATGGTGCATTGTCGTGTAGTATTCTGACCTGTTGCAAATGTTTCAAGTTGGTTGTGTTATGATGGACTTCATGATTTTTTTTGTCCCCAAAGTCTCAGTTTGCCAAGAAGCTGGAGAGGTCCCAACTGGGCAGTGGGTCCTCACAGTTTGTCCAGCATGCTTGATTTAAAATTTCAGGCTGCTGCACTATGGTTATGCTGTTAGATTTGGTTTTCTTCCATCTTCTCTTATTTTATTTGCCCCTGGATCCCTACCTAGATACGTACTTTTTTTCTCTTTTAGATGAATAAAAAGCAATATATTCGCTACAGTACAGTTGCTATGGATATGTATGGTGCCATAACTTACTGGCCATCTATAGTCTTGGTGGTTGGTCATGTTTTATGATTCTAGCTATTATTGGAGGATTTTTTGTATTTTAAAAACATTTTATTATGAGAAATTTTGGCTAATTGAAGATTAAATGATATTTTTTATTCATTCACCTTCATGAGCATGTCTGGGAATTAAAATGTATTCAGTAAGAGGTAGTATGATAATTCTGCATATAAATGGACCCTGAACGAAATATCTTTTTGTTTGTTTTGTTTACCTTGTGAAGAAATAAAGAGAATGTGTTTCCTTGACTGTAAATCATTTCTGAAGATAAGTGGACATTGTTTCTTTGGATGAGTAGCTCACTTAGAGAATAGCTGAAGCTCAGAACTGCATGGTTCTCATTATATGACCTGCAGCTTTCCGTTTGATGCTCTCTGATATAAACTTTCTTGATTTCAGAACACAAGGATTCCTGGCACTGTTTACCGGTGATACGGGTGAAATCCGAGCTGAAGTAAGGGAACAAATTGACACAAAGGTGGCTGAGTGGAGGGAAGAAGGGAAGGCGGAGATTGTTCCAGGTGTCCTCTTCATTGACGAGGTGCACATGCTGGATGTCGAGTGCTTCTCTTTCCTGAACCGTGCTCTGGAGAATGAGATGGCACCGATATTAGTAGTTGCCACAAATAGGGGCCACACACAGATCAGAGGCACCAATTACAGATCTCCGCACGGGATCCCTTTTGATCTCCTGGATCGGCTGCTCATCATATCCACTCAACCGTACACAGAAGATGAGATCCGGAAGATACTGGACATCAGATGCCAGGAGGAGGACGTGGAGATGTCGGAAGAAGCAAAGGTTTTGTTGACTAAGATTGGAGTTGAGACTTCATTGAGGTACGCCATCCACTTAATCACCTCTTCGGCATTGGCTTGCCAAAAGCGCAAGGGAAAGGTTGTCGAGATGGAGGATATCAGTCGGGTTTACCAGCTTTTCTTGGATGTGAAGAGATCGACACAGTACTTGATGGAATTTCAGAGTCAGTACATGTTCAATGAGGTCCCAGCAGGAGTTGGTAACGAGGAGGAAGGAAGCCTTTGACATGCTTTCTTTTCTTCTTATTTCCTTTTCCCGTAGGAAGGAATGGTTTTGCATAAATTGCTAGTAGTTGATAGTCGTGAGGGTTGATATTGTATTTTTCCTTTTCTTTTTCCTTCGCTACCGAGCTGTTGATTATTTACTGTTCTTCGTGTCTCTGGTTTTAAGATAATTGTCATTGGGTAGATATGCAAGGCTTTTTGTAGAAAATACTCTTCAATATAGAGTAATGATTATAAGATTATGGTACACCTTTTTATTACCCAAGACCTCTTCAAGATCATCAATTCTCTTAGTCATACACCACTCCTTGGATTTTCTTAGATTGCTCGTTTTGAGCGTCTTCTAGGCTCATTTTAAATGAGAGTTTGTTTTTTTATATGAAAATGTTATATTTTCCATAAATGGTTAGGATTATTCCACCATCATTCACTATAGATGGGTAAGGATTAAGTTTTAGAATATTTTTGTAAATATTGGCCTCAAGAATACTTTAAAATTTTTCACGCTTTTCCCATTCAAGAATATTTTAAAATTAAGTATGTGTCCTTATTTTTTTCTGTAATTCTTTGAGTTTTTTTAGAACTATCAATGATCCCTTAAATAACTATCTGTTCAACACATATATCTTTGTCCGCAAACTGAACACGCAGACAGTTCTCAATTTGTGACATGTTTAAATAGCATATAATCTCTACATTTCTTGGTCATCTGTGACTAGTATGCAACCTCTATGTTTCTTTCATAGATGATGCTGTGCGAGCCTATGGTTTTTCTGGTACTTCACTCAACTGATGATTTGTTAGACTACCTCCAGATTTCCAGCGTTCATTAAGGCCAATGCATAGATGTTTTGGAGGCGGTAAAGGCCTGAGACAAGGGGACCAATGCCTCCCTATGCTTTTTCTTGGTCTTGGTAACGGAGTACGGTGAGGATGGTAAACACTGCCTAAATCTCAGTATTCATTGACAGCTCAACATACTACAATAAAAAATAAAAATAAAAAAAAAGAAATTAATACATAAAAAATTTGGCCCTAGGTATGCTGGGAGGCTTCAACTGATTGAGAAAGAAAAAGCAGTGGTTTTCAGCATCCAATTGAACTGGTTTCATATATGAAATAGTGAGCATAATACAGGGCCTTTCTACCCGTGTCAGGTAAAGCTATTGACAAAAGAAGCAGCGTAGTTGCAGCCGTACAAGGAGGGAGACCTTGCCATCATAAAATTTCAGCATTCAGTCTGGTATGGAGGCATAATAGTATATGGGATTTTAAGTTGGAAAAGTGAAGACTTCAAAGAGAAACTGTTTCGGTTCTGGAGGACAGAATGGGAGGCGGTGACCAGAGGAAGCAGCTGATACAGGTATGGCAGGAAAGGAACAATATAATGGATGTCGGTAAGGCAATTTTGTCCCTGTACAGCTGTAATTTGGCATAGTTTGCAAACTAATTCATTATGGAATGAAATACCTGTCCCCCCCCCCCCTCCACCCCCCAAAAAAAAAAAAAAAAAATTGAAATCAGAATTTGTTGTGCAGCGTAGTTTTGGAACTCCACCTCCAAACCAAATCACATAAATGC
>JAODPA010102359.1:0-21014 GCA_025585075.1 Nepenthes mirabilis | reverse complement strand
AAATTCACGTTCAAATATTAATTAAATTGTAATTTGATTAAATAATAATAATTTGTTAATTGTTAATGACGAGTTTGAAATTTAGGACGTAACAACTGTATTTTTCACTGACGATACTAATAATACGTACTTAGAATTTAGATTATAATTTGATTAAACTTGAGTCAAATTATTGAACATTCTATTTAGATCCTACACACCATAATAGTAAATAAGAATTTTGAAGAAATTGAAACTCGCTCTCCAATATATTTTTGGTGCTTAAATCAGTAAATGTTTTAAAAATTCAGAATGTGAGAGAGATTAAGAAGATGTGAGAGACAGAAAGAGAGAGATGGAAGACTTGGCTTCTTATTTTTTAGAAAGAACAAGTGAGTTAGAAGGCTATACTTTATTCCTTATTTTTTAAAATTCATTCTTCTTTTAAGGAAAATGGGATATATTGATAACTATATTACCAATTGTTGACCATTTTCTTAAGAGAAATAAGTAGCCAAGATTTTTGTAATTAAACCAATTGAAAACTGATTAATTCAACTATCATTATACATATTCTGATTGTGGGATTGACTAGTGACAGTTAATACCTAAAGATTAAACTGATAATAATAAGCAGTTGATGTTGGCCATGTTGGATATCCTCATTTAGTTTAACTGTAGAGTATATAAGCGTTCGATTGGATAAACTACTTAATTGAATTAACTGTTTAACTAAACATTCAAATATTTAGTCTTTCGATCATATAACTCAACCTGATTTGTATTTTAACATTGTATTTTAATACTATTTTTTTCAATATTAAACAATAAGAATTTGCACAGTGATGGGTAGGCCCATAGCTGGCAGGCCCAATAAGAAAGCGGCCCAAAATCCAGAAAGGCCCAACGGAAGAACATAAAAGGAAAGCAGATAATTTGAAGATCCGTTGCACTGTTCAGAAGGAAAACGATTCATCAAATCACGCTAGTCACGCCCACCAACTCAGAGAAGGCCGCCCAGTGCCAGGCCAAGGAAGGTGGCTCTCTCCACCGTCTATATAAACCCAGAGTCTCCACTCTTAAAAGGACACTCTTTAAGAACTCGCTTTTAAGAGAACAAGTGCTTTCTAAGGCGACAGAGACTTTTTGATACAATCTAAGCCACGAACGCATACAGTGCTTGAGCAAAACTCTTTCTCTCTCTAAAGCGTTCACCTTCCAATCCCACTCTAAGCATCCAGATTGCAGAGTCTTCTCCCGCTCTCTGAGAATCGTCCTCCAAAGCTTCCACGCTTTTGAGACACAGCTTCTACTTGTTCTTTGTGAACAGTGAGTTGAACTCACACTCTCAACGAGCCATGGGATCGTCTCTGCTTCTACAGGCTAATACTCCTAACAAACTCATTTTCTCTTTCTCTTTTTTGCTTACCAGTTCACCTACCCAAGTTTGTAGGCTTGTCACTAACTTAAGCGTCGGAGTGTTTTCAGTGGAACAACCTTCAGCCGGTACCTGACCTCTCGTTTTCTGTAGTGGTGTGCAGGATTCAGACTCAGCGAACGGAGCCGTATCAAATCAACCACCCGAATTTAAAACTGTTCGAAGTCTAATCCAGGTACGCATCATTGGCGCCGTCTGTGGAAAACGTTTACAAAAAGTCAACTGAGTTTCCTAGAAACTTTCTTCGATCAACGTTCCTGAACAGAATGGTGAACACAAGGGCGTAAGCAAGCGAGCCAGCCCGAGACGTAATCTCGCCAAACCAGGACCACGCCATTGGCACCGTGGTCAACGGGGCAGCTGGTGGAATTCCGGCATCCTTTTTCCAAAACCTGGCGGAGCACATGTACAATACAGACAGGATGCTCCAAATACTCTGTGACCGCTAGGAGCAAGCACAGCTGGGGGCTGCACTAGCAGTGGGCCCAGCATCGGCATCCAGACAAGGAGGCCAAAGAAAGAAAGTTTTGCCCAACGGACCGGAAGACTGACCAGCTCTCCCGCGCCGATATCCTTACACGCCCAAAGCCGTTTAAGGTGTGAGGAGCGAGAAACCAGCGCAACTCCAGATGAATGTCCGGAATGGAGGAACCGTAGATACTCTCGAGCGGAGTCTAGGCCCAGGCTCAGGAGGGAGCCTCCCGGGCCCGGAGATCAGCCAGAGGCAGCAGCCGTCCTGCTGCTGGACCAGCCCGGGAAAGAACGGATTTGAGAGTATATCTCAACTCCAAGAGATCTGCTAATACCGTTCCAGCAGATCTAAGGCCGAAGAAGATATGGAACCGCATCTTCAAAGACAACGAACGCACCGCCAACATCGACAAATCTCCCTTCACGGCGGAGATCTTGAACCATCCTATACCGACGAAGTTCAAGATGCCAACCCTTGACTCATATGATGGGAGTGCGGATCCTATCGACCGTCTCGCCCACTTCTGCACCCATCTGGGTTTACAGGGGCTGGACGACGTAGTCATGTGTCGCTGCTTCTCCCTCACACTAAAAGGGGACGCACGTATTTGGTTCCATCATCTCCCTCCAAACTCGATCCGAAGCTTCCAGGAGCTTGTGGATCTTTTCTTATCTCAGTACGCCTCCAGCCGTAGGGAGGAAAAACAGCCATGGCATCTATCGCATAACAAGCAGAAGTATGGAGAAAAACCATGGAGGTTTCTAGATCGCTTCGTGGCAGAAGTCAGGTGGATCCCCTGACTCACAGTGGAAATGAAACTGGGCAGTTTCATTTTAGCACTGGTGCATGGAAAATTCTTTAGGCACCTGGCGCATAAGAATCCGCAAACCTTTCGGGAAGTTGAGGCTATCACCAGGGCCTATGCGGCAGCAGAGGAGGCCAATGAGGCGAAATGTCCTGATCGGCCTGAACAGCCTCGCTCTTTCCCGCCTGAAGGAAAGAGGAAGCATAACAGTGGGAATTACTAACACCAAAAGCGCCACAGGACTGGGCCACTAGAGCACAAGGACCACGGACCTATCTGCCTGACGCCCTTAACTGATACACGCTCAAACGTCCTCATGCAGATGCGTGGAGAGAAGTTCCTTAAGTTACCAAAACCACTTAAGAAGGCGAAGGGAGGAAATCAGGCCAAGTACTGCGATTTCTATTTATCTTCCGGGCACTCCACGGAGGACTATAGGACTCTTCAGAGGGAGATCGAGGAGCTAATCAGAAGGGGCCACCTCACCAGGTTCATCAAAGGCTCTGGTCAAAGCTCTGGCAACACGGGCGGAGAAGGATCAGGGGCCTCTCCACCACGGAACCAGGTCACGGCAGGAGTGGTCAACATGATCACCACCCAGCCAATCAAAACTCTGGTGAACAACAGGGACCAGCATGCAGGGAGGAAGAAGTAGCGCACTATTGATAACGTCATTAGTTTTAGTGATGATGACTTGGCACATGTAGTTTCTCCCCATGCAGACCCCCTCATTGTATCTGCACTCGTTTCCGATGGTAGCGTTGACTACCAGATGAAACGTGTATTTATTGATAATGAAAGTTCACGTGATTTGCTTTACCTCGATGCATTTTTTAAACTCGGTTTGAAAAGGAGTCAACTAAAATCTGCAGAAGGCCCATTGTATGGCCTCAACAATGAACCAGTGCCCGTTCAAGGGACGATCAGACTTGAAGTCACCCTAGGAACGTACCTAAAAATGGAAAGTCGTACACTCACCATCTTGGTAGTCGACTTGCCCTCTATGTACAACACAATACTAGGCCGACTATGCCTGAAAGTGTTCGGGGCTATCACTTCAATACCACACCTTAAAATAAAATTTCTAATGCCATACGGTGTGGGCGAAATACTGGGTCACCAAGTCACTGGGCGGACATGTTATATGTCCCAAATCGCTCCTAACGACAGCAACAAAATAATTGGAGAACTTGACCATTGAGACGAGGAAACCTTGCAGCAAGTGTAGTCTAGTGAGGCAACCGGCTTAGTCCCACTGAATCTGGACGATCTAGAAAGGTGCGTACGAATTGGCGGCTCACTCATCGGTGTGCTACGCGAAGAACTGATCTCATTCCTGCGACGGAATGCTGACATCTTCACATGGACTCCCACTGACAGCCTAGAATTTTAGACCGGGTAATAGTCCACAAGCTCGGCCTCAACCCGGATCAAAAACTTGTTAGGTAGAAGTAGAGGAACCACTCAGTGGAAAAACTAATCGCCATCCAGGAGGAAGTAAAGAAACTGTTGGAGGCCGGATTAATCAGGGAGGTTCAATACCCTGATTGGCTCTCCAACGTCGTCTTGGTAAAGAAGAGTAACAGGAAGTGGAGAATGTGCATCGATTTCACCGACGTTAACAAAGCTTACCCAAAAGACAGCTTTCCTTTACCCAGAATCGACCTGTTGGTAGACTCAATATCTGGACATGAGCTCTTGAGCTTCATGGATGCCTACTCAGGCTACAACCAGATCCAGATGAGACCGAAGGACGAAGAGCACACCTCATTCATGACAGACCAGGGGACCTATTGCTATAAAGTGATGCCTTTTGGACTAAAGAACGCGGGAGCCACCTACCAACGGCTGGTGAACAAAATATTTGAAAAACGGATCGGCCGCAATGTGAAAGTCTAAGTCAACGACATACTCGTCAAGAGCAGAGTTATGGGCGACCATATCAGCGATCTGGCAGAGTCTTTTAAAGTGCTCCGTGAGCATCAAATGAAACTGAATCCAGCTAAGTGTGTCTTTGGGATGGCCTCTGAAAAATTCCTGGGTTTCATCATCTCCTAACGAGGGATCGAAGCAAACTCAGAGAAGATCAAGACCCTCGCGGACATGGCTCCCCCACGAAGCGTTAAAGATGTCCAGCAACTGACTGGACGATTGATAGCCTTGTCCTTCTTCCTAGCGAAGTCTGGCGATAAGTACCAGCCATTCTTTAAGGCACTGAGGGAAATGAAATCAAATAGTTTCCAGTGGACGGCGGACTGCCAGGTGGCCTTCGATGAGTTGAAGCAGTACTTAGCTAGCCCACTAATACTGACATCGCCCAAGGTCGGTGAAGAGTTGTACCTCTACTTGGCAGTATCGGAGGTGTCCCTCAGCTCTGTCCTCGTAAGCCAGGCCTTTGATACCCAACGGCCAGTCTACTATGTGAGCAAAACGTTGACCAGCCCAGAGACGCTCTACCCGCGTCCTAAAAAGTTGGCCACAGCTCTCATATTCTTCGCGCAAAAACTAAGGCCCTACTGTCAGGTGCACCGCATCGTGGTTCTCACTGACCAATCTCTGAAGAGCATACTTTAGAAACCCGATATTTCTGGACGGTTGGTGAAGTGGGCTATCGAGTTGGGCGAGTTTGACATTGAGTTTAGGCCCAGGCCAGCCATAAAAGTGTAGGCTCTGGCTGACTTTATTGTTGAGACCACGACCCCAATTCTTGAAGGACAGCCCTCAGAGAAGACGGGACAGCACATGGAAGCTCTAGAATGAATGCTCCACTTGGACGGATCCTCCACTGACACAGGCAGTGGAGCAGGAGTGGTCCTCACGACCCCCGACAGATTCGAGGTAAAATACTCCCTTAAACTCAGCTTCCTGGCTACCAACAATATCGCCAAATCCGAAGCCCTGCTAGCTGGGTTAAGATTAGTAAATGAGTGCTCAGCTAAGAGACTGGCTGTTTTTAGCTACTTCGAGCTGATCGTTAACCAAGTCAATGGGAATTTCGAGGCAAACGACCCGCATATGGCCAAGTACTTGGCCAGAGCAAAGGGGGTCGTCTGTAATTTTGACAGTCTAACCTTGGTCCATATTCCCAAAACTGAAAATTGGAAGGCTGATTAGCTGGCGAGAGTAGCAGCGGCAGAAAATCTAGAATAGTACTCAAGGAACATGAGGGAGATCCTGAACGCACCCAGTATAGAGGGACAGGAGGCAATGCAGGTCTCTGAAGCTGAGAACTGGACGACACCTTATTTAAGATATCTAGTGGATGAAACATTACCGAAAGACGGAGAAGAAGCCAGGCGGATAAAGAGAATGGCTGGTTAGTACACTATAGTCGATGGGCAGCTGTATCACCGAGGCTACTCGACTCCGTACCTCCGTTGCCTAACCCCAAAAGAGGCGGACTACGTCTTGAGTGAAGTGCACCTTGGGATTTATGGATCGCACGTGGGCGGCAAGAACTTAGCATTTAAAATTATGTGGCAGGGCTACTACTGACCCTCAATGAAGAAGGATGCACTCGAGTTCATAAAAAGGTGCAAAATCTGCCAGCTCCACGGTAACCTTCGCCTTCAGCCATCTGCCGAGCTGAAATCCCTTCAGGCACTGTGGCTTTTCGCACAATGGGGGCTTGATATTCTTGGCCCATTTTCCATTGCAACTGGGTAAAGAAAGTTCATTATAGAAGGCATCGACTACTTCAATAAGTGGGTCGAAGCTGTCCCGCTGACCAAAATCACTGAACATAATGCACTTGAGTTCGTCCGCCAGAACATCATCGGCAGATTTGGCATTCCAGAGGTTATTGTGATTGACAACGGAACTCAATTCTCGAAAAAATACTTCACCAAGTATTGCACCAGCCTTGGGATTAGGCTGGTCCACATTTTGGTGGCATACTCCCAAACGAATGGACAGGTGGAGGTCACAAACTGAATGCTACTCCACGGGCTCAAGACCAAGCTGGAGGACGCAGGGGGCTCATGGGTAGACGAGCTCGGCTCAGTCCTTTGGTCGTACCAAACAACTGCGAAGGAACCAACGCGCGTGACACCCTTCAGCCTCTGCTATGGGATTGAAGCAGTGCTCTCAGTCAAAATCGGGCTTCCAAATCTTAGGGTGGAATGCTTTGACCCACAAGTTAACTCTCAAAAGATCCAGGAATACCTAGACTTGCTACAAGAAGCCCACGAGGCCGCTAGAATACGGATCGCAGCCTACCAGTATCGAGTCGCCCGCTACTACAACAAGAAGGTAAAAGCGAGGCAGTTCGACGTTGGAGACCTGGTCTTATAGAGCATTGAGGCCACAGGGAAGGTGGTCGGCCGAAACAAACTCTCCCCCAATTGGGAAGGACCTTTTCTAGTCTTCGTCGTCCTGCGAAACGGGGCATACAAGCTCCGAAATTAAGATAAAAAGTTGGTCCCGCAGGAGTGGAACGTAATCCACCTCAAATGCTACTATCAGTAGAGACCCAGGTATGTGTCTTGCAAAATTGTATGTGACTTCAATTTGTGTGCACGATTCGACTAAGTAAAATGAGTGTTTCCTTAGCATGCTGCATGTGCATATAAATATGTGGTTTTCATTGCAGGTTCAAATCGATCTAGGTTGCCCCTAAGTCGGGAGGGTCTTCACCCTCTCGTTACTAAATCGTGGTCATCCAGGCAGCCAATGAGCGGTCGTATTTAAACCCTGGTCATCCAGGTAGCCCATGAGTGGTCGTATTTAAACCCTGGTCATTCAGGCGGCCCATGAGCAGTCGTACTTAAACCTTGGTCATCCAAGTGGCCCATTAGCGGTCGAAAAATCTTAGGGGGCTAACACAGCACACGCGACAACCTCCTTCGTAAGGAGATAGCATGATCAGGCAACGATGATCAACTGGAGCAAAATGCTCCACCGAAGTAGGCCGCCCAAGTTTACACCTAGGTAGTGCCGCCAAGCTTTACTCATGGAAAAATTCTAAGCCAGTTTAACATACACAATGGCCTAGAAGACAACTTTAACTCTCCAAAAACAAAGCAGGCGGCCAACTCGCAAGTCACTCTACTCAGTTGATCGCCAAGAATGTCAAAGAAGCTAAATACAAAGGCAAAAGCGTGTGACAAACACAGGGCTACTTGTATTATTGTTGAATCAAGAGATATATCAACGAATTTAAAAAAAATATACAAATGCAATCACAACGGCTATGAGGGCGGCGGGGGCCTTTGGCTGTCACGGGACTCCCCCACAAGGCTGTCTCTACGTTGTGCCGACCGGTTTATAAATTAATAAGATCAACGAGGAAGTCGGGATCAACCAGCCGCACAATACGCTGGCTGATGTTGAGCCCTTCCCACAACCGTGCACGCATCATGTCCTCAACCTAGTGTGGGTGGATACAGAGACTCAAATCATTCTCCAAAGTCGCCATCTGCCTAACAAGTTGATCGATACACCCTTTGGCTCGTTCATTCTCCTCCTTCAAACGGGCGACCTCAGCTTTCAAACTCAGGTTCTCTGCCTCCACGCCTGCCAAAACAGCCTCCAGGGCTGCTGTTTCCTCACGATACTCAGCCCCTGAAGCCGCCAGCTTAGCTTCGAGTTAGGCGATCTCCTTATCCCTGTCAAAGATCGCCAAGTCTCTCTGCCTGAGCACCTTAGCCATTGCACCTGCAACTCTATCCGCCTGCATAAAAAATAAAAATGGGATTAAAAAAGGAAAATCGAAAGGCAAGGCGGGCAACAGAGCTTATACCTCCCAGATTCTCTGTGCCGGTCTTTCTGGCCTCGCACCCAATTCTGACGCAAACGACGATGAACTAGGAAGGGGGCCCACATCAACGGGGCTGGCAACAACCTCAGCCATGAACTCTGCCGTGGGATCCTCTGGAGTGCCCTCCCTCCTAGCTGGCTCTCCGGAAATGGCGGGAGACTCCAAAACCTACTCTTGCTGCTCCTCCAAAATCACCACAATGGGAGATCCAACTGACGGCTCCTACGATTCAGGCGCCTCAATGGGTGGCTCCTGAGTCGGCTCAAACGGCGCAGGCTGTGTCAGGACCGCGCCGCTGCTCAGCTTGGCTGTATAAGCCTCAATGGCCGCCTCTACTTCAACCATAGAAATGTAGTTAGGCCCTCAAGACCATGCGCCAACGCCCTTAAGACGTCCCGCAGAAATGTAGTTAGGCCCAGAAGACGACGAAGAAGGCGCCACTGAGGCCGCCCTCTTTCGCCTTGGGCTAGAATGACTTGCATCAGTAAGGCAGGGACCAATAATGTTGCCTTTCTTCCTCTTCTTTCTCTCCAAAACCTCCAGCAGTGGAATCCTCAATTTTTTGATCGGAGACGGAGGCCCCCAATTAGCCTTCTTTGCCTCCGCACGAGAGACCAAATGCTCTCTTCGGAAGTCCTTCAGGTTCTTCGCTATCAGCTCGACCAACCAATCCATGGAGGCTGTCTCCAGAGGCGCCCTCATGTACACCTCCGGCACTTCGCCCCACTCTTTAGGCAAGGGCAAAGACTCCCCCACGTTAACCAAAAAGAACCGGTTCTTCCAGTTCTTAAGGGAGTCGTAAATGGCGGTGCTAATCTTAATACTGCTACAGGGAGCCAGAGAGATCCACTTCACTCCCTGGTTGATCTTAAAGACCGCCCTTACCATCGACATCGTCAACAACCTCGAACATTGATGAAGGAAAATACAGAGGGAGTACAAATACCTGATGGTGTTGGCGTGAAATTGGGCGATGGGAACCCGGAGCGCCTGAAAGATCAACATCAGTTTTTCGGGAACTGGAAGGCGAAGCCCACTCCTTAGATGGGCCTCATAAATGGTCACGAAGCCCTTGGGCGGCAGAAAGGCTTGATCGTCCTTCTCTAGAATACGGAATGCGATCTCCCGTGGAATGTTAAACTCCACATAAAGGACCTTCACACCAGTTTCTCTCAGAACGGAGGCAATGTCTGCAACGGAAGACATGGTCAGGTCTAGGATTTGTGTTTTCTTCTTCATAGAATGAAACAAGGAAGGCAAAGAAGCAAAGATGGCACAAGGAATTCAAAACGGAGCAATCCGGAGGTTTCAAAACCCATGTGAGCCCCACACCCTCTCGAAAACCTGCACCATCATTACTGCCACGTGTCATTTTCTTAGTAGGCCGCTGTCGAATCGAGTACTCCGGCTCATTAAATGCCAGGATCTTGAACATACCGCGTGAAGACACGTGGCCTGCTTTTCTAACAGGCCGGCTAAAGACCAATGTTTCCTTCTCCAAATTGTCTGAAAGCTTTCCAAGAACGGTCAACGAATTCGGTCAACATTTTGGAAACTCTCAAGGCACCTCTTCAGACGGACAACAACTCCGCCAGTAGAAACAAGCACGTCCCATCATAAACATGCTGGCAGCCAGAATCCTGACTACCAGCATGGGGGGCTAGTGATGAGTAGACCCATAGCTGGTAGGCCTAATAAGAAAGCGGGCCAAAATCCAAAAGGGCCCAATGCGGGTTAGATGGTCAACGCGCTAGCGTTGACCGCCTGGTGCACAAACAGACGGCCAAAAGTACTCCTTCAAGGCGGTCAACATTTTCTATTGACCGAAAGTATTATAGCAGCAGGCCGTGAAAGACGTTAAACCAAATACGGGCCAGGCCCAATTTGGCAGGCGATCTCGTACACGAAAAGTAACGATCCTTTCCATAATTACACACTTTCCTAAAAGCTGATCTCATCTAAAAAGGCAGCAACAGATTCAGCGCCAACGACAGAGTCTAACGGTTGTAAGAATATGAAAGGAAAGTAGACAATCTGGGGATCCGTTGTACTGTTCAGAAGAAAAACGATCCATCAAATCACGCCAGTCATGCCCACCAACTCAGAGAAGGCCGCCCAGTGCCAGGCCAAGGAAGGTGGCTCTCTCCACCGTCTATATAAACCCAGAGTCTCCACTCTGAAAGGACACATTTTAAGAACACGCTTTTAAGAGAACAAATGCTTTCTAAGGCAATAGAGACTTTCTGATACAATCTAAGCCATGAACGCATACAATTCTTGAGCAAAACTCTCTGTCTCTCTCTAAAGCGTTCACCTTTCAATCCCACTCTAAGCCTCTAGATTGCAGAGTCTTCTCCAGCTCTCTGAGAACCATCCTCCAAAGCTTCCATGCTTTCGAGACACAGCTTTCACTCATTCTCCGTGAACAGCGAGTTGGAACTCACACTCTCAACGAGCCACAGGATCGTCTCTACTTTTACAGGCCAACACTCCTGACAAACTCATTTTCTCTTTCTCTCTTTTGATTACCAGTTCACCTAACCGAGTTTGTAGGATTGTCACTAATTTGATCGTCGGAGTGTTTTCGGTGAGATAACCTCCCGCCGACACCTGACCTCTCATTTTCTGTAGTGGTGTGCAGGATTCAGATTCAGTGAACGGAGCCGGATCAAATCAACCACCCAAATCCGAAACTGTTCGAAATCGGATCCAAGTACGCGTCACACAGTGAAGCCACGTCTCCCATTAGCAGACCTTCACCGTAACTGCATTGGTGGCCGCTCCCCAAGATTTGATGTGTATGGTTACGTTACTTGAGAATTTTAGGCTATAAATTCCTACCATATGATTAATTGCTGAGAAATTAAGGTGATAGAAATTAAGATTATCTGAGAATAAAAATATTGTGAAAAAAATAAAAATAATCTAGAGTACGAAAATTATAATTCTCAATATTTTATGCGATAGTCAACAATGATGATGAATAGCAGGGGTCGCTGGCACCGGCAAGGGCTGGCGACTAGGATGTAGTGGGCGGCCAAAGCCAGCAGAGGGTCACCGGCAACAGTGGACTGTTGTGCTGAAGAGCAATAGAAATTGGTTGACTGAGTACCGACTATTAAGAAATTAAAAATGATAAAGAAAACTCATGCTAAATACATAAAAAAAATTATTACTTTTTGTTGTATCCTGGGTTTCCGGTTATCGTATGGATTAGGGAGCCTTCGAATTCCTCGTCGTCTGGAGGTAATCACGAGCGGGTCTGGTCTCCGTCTCTGTAAACATGGGCTCTACACAGCATAACTAACAAACAAGAGGTCAGGGATCCCACGAAATTTTTCCCACTAAGGACCCTCCGATACTCAAGTCAGTAGATTCCCACAATAAATAAAAATGGGGCGCACGCTTAGAGGTGCTCGAAAATATGCTTGAATGCGTGGGAAGTGTGTGAATGCTTATATGGGAGAGCAATGAGTGGGTGCTAGGAAGCCTAGCTCCCTATATGCACCGCGATGGGTGGCTGACTTCTTGTCGCGTGAGAAGGCTAAGGAGTTTTGATCTGGAAGATAGCTGTAGAGCTTAAGGTTGTTGACGCTAGGTTGATTATCCAGGATCCGATCGATTCTCCCATTCTTCGTAGAAGAAGAAGGGTTTTATAGGCCCTCTGGCGAGGGGCTTTGGACGCGATAACCCCCGTTGGCCGCTGATTGCTATTGGCGATTGCGGTCATGTCGGTTGTCGTTTAGTGGTGGCAGGTGGACTGTCGAGCGTTGCCCGCCACGCTTAGTCTCCCCCTTGAGCTGAGATTGGTGGGGCGACTATGGGTGGCCGCCTGAGCCGTTGTTTGCAGCGCTGACCGTTCCCCCATTGGCTAGCTTCTCTTGCATTTCTGCCGTTCCCTGGCAGCTGCATTAATGAGCTACAGGCGACGTCCATTGGCTGCTGATCGTGGGCTGCCACATAGGTCGCCCGACAGCATTTAGTCTTAATGGCCCATCAGGCAGCCGTTACATGGACTGGGTTTCGAATCTTTTTGGGCCTTTGTCCCAGACCCAACACTAGCCCCCCATGCCTGGGCTGACCAGTGGTCGCGGCCTGGCATGTCCTTTGGGTCCAACTCGCGGTCACCCGATGTCCCTTGAGATGCACTAACGCTTGTCGTCTTCTGGGCTCGCGCCTTCCTTGGGCAGTCACGCAAGTTTTTTTTGTGCTACAACGATTCGGTGCTTGGGTTGGAATGATTCGAACGCCTGAGGTTGCGTTTGATTTGAGGGCATTCCTATTCCATGAAAGACATCTGCAGAACAGCACACCCCGTTAAGCGTTATGAGGGTGCCATCTCGCCCATACATAGGAGGGTTCCCTGGCGGGTGCAGTTCATCCTTTGGCTGACTTCAAGGGAGCAATGCAGAGGTCTTGGCTCGACCCACCCCTAGTGGGAATCCGTGAAGGAGATGGATGGACTAGTTGGAGATCAGGAATTCTTAGCAAATATTGCCTTCATGCCCACACTGTGGTCGATTCCTCATGCTAATGAGGGTGGCTCGGCCGCTCTGCTGTTGTCGTGCGCCTCTCCTCCACAGAGTGACTCGTCTGGCATGCTGTGGGATCGCAGTGGAGCCATCCTGGGGGTCTTTTCCACCGGTGAAGCGCGTCACTTGCGGTCTCCACTTCACTTGGTTCACGCGTTGGCTCCGGAGGAGGCTAAGAGAGGAGGCTCGACAAGGGAATTACAGGATTTTTTGCATCCCCACCGGAGGCTCCTGAGCTGGGTATTAGTTCCGCCTCGGTGGATAACATTGGGTTCGTCTCCATCGGAGGCTGACAAACATTCGATTGTCCCTGGTGCCTTGGCTTGTTGGGTAACCAGCGGCGAGACAGTGATGATCTCATGTAGGTCACGTTCCTAAGCTTACTCAAGCATCCGGGGTAGTCGCTGTGGGGTCTAGGTCCCTTGCCATATCTTTTTCCTCTTTCCTATACTTTGGTTGCTGCAAATCTTGTACCCTGTAAGGAAGGCCTTAATTAAAAAAAGAAGTAGTCTTTCGTCTTTACTCTTCTGCCTTATAGTGCATACTTCCTCTTTCTGATCGCTTCCTCTGGTTGCGTTGCACTTTGTTCCACGTGCTTGAGCATCTCCGGATGCCCGCGGTTAGTTCAACTGGTCTCGTTCCTTGAGCCTTGGCACATACCATTGTCGGGAGGACACGGTAGGAGGGGTCCTCTGGTGCTTGATGCCGTGGAAGTATGAGCTGTCACCGGTGGCAGTCACATCCACCTGTTCATCTGGTACATTAAATGCGCTAGGAATCGTGGGGTGATGCGCCATGATTATTTACCTTAGAAATGCGTGAACCTTCAGGGATTTACCACGTGGAGGCTGTTCGTTGGCTCTGTCCCGGTGCTCTTCGCCTTCCAAAACATCACCGTTTCTGGGGGGAACTCAGTCTATTTAAACGCGCAAACTTCCACCAACGTAGCGTGCTCTACTGCTTCCTTAACGGTGTGAAGCTTCGTGTCGCTTGCGATCCTTCCCCCTTTCATCTGTTTTTCATTGTGATTTTGATGGAGGAGTCATCCTCGTCGTCTGGATTAGGACTTTTTTTTGAAGAACCTGAGATTGGGACCCATACCCCTGGTGCCCCCGGTGCGGCCCCGTCGAAGGGATATCATTCGGAGGCCACCGTTGTGGGCCCTATGCGATCCTTGAGGGTGCCTCCAGGCATTGAGAGGGAGGAGAGGTCTTCTTCCTCACATGATCGTGGTCCTGGGAGGGCGGATCCTTTGCTTCACCAAGTGGCTGGGGTTGTCGAAGGCGTCGAAGCCCGGGTGCAAGTTGTAGTTGCAAAAATAGAGCAATTGAGGGCCCGCGCCACACACTTTGAGGAAGCGTGGGTAGAATTGGAGGCGAGGGCGTCTAGGCTTGCTAGTGCCAACGTAGGGGCTCGAGCCCTCATATTGGCTCTCCAGGAAGAGCATGAGCGGCTGCAGTGACAGTTTGGGACGAAGGTCGCCGGATGGGGACTGAGTTGAGATCGAGGTTCCTACCGGAGGAAGTCGGCCCTGCACTGGAAAGAAAGTTCCAGGATGACATCCGTCTCAATCGGAGACTAGTCTCGCTGGAGGACCCAAACTTCTACATCAGTGTCCTGGACTCTCAAAACTTTAGCACCCTGACACGCGCGGACCTGGTGGAGTATCTAGCACCAGGTTCTTTTGTGGCACATGAGGGACATTAAATGTATTATGTGGCCACAAGCTGCTATAAAAGAGTCATTAATGAATATTATAATGAAATTTAACACTTAGCTGTGCCATTTTATTTTCCTTGGTTTGTTGTAGTCGAACAGTTCCTTTCCCGGCGATTGAAATTCCTGCATTTAATGCGAATGTAACAGCGGGGATTTCGTTAGGCGGTTGTGGTGATATCGATCCGTGGTCAAACGAATGGTCATGATTGCTGACTGCTTTGGGCACCCACGACATTCCCGCGGGGCAGGCACGCGGCCTGGCCACTCTGCGGAGGCATTGTTTGGGTTTCCCGTGCGCTGGCACCTCATTGCCTATTTAAGTCAGGCTTCCGTGAAATTCCTCTTGCCTGTTTCCTTGCATTGAAAGCTTCCAACTCGTCCCATAGAGAGAGATGGCGAAGAAGAGAGTCTCCTTTTTCCTCGCGAACTTCTAGGGTGAGTCGGCATGGGGTCGACAATACAGGGTCTGTGTTGTCGACCAACACCATTGTTGCTTTGATGGTGGATTATCGGATCCCCAATGACTAGGGTTATCATGCTCCTGGCTCTGCGGGTAGAACCAACGCTCCACCAGATGGCTTCGTCATAGTTTACGAGCACCATCTGAGAGGGGGGCTTCGTTACCCCATGCCATGCACTCTGTACGCATTGGTGGAGGCGTTGGGCATTCCTGTGGTAAGGCTTCACCCTAATGCCCTCCGTTATCTGGTCTTGCTGTGCATCTTCTCTCACCTCCATACCGGCGCTTTTGACGCCAAGGCAGCGAGATTAATCTTTCACTTCACGGAGTCGGAGGATTGGGTGTCCATGTCCCCAAAGACTAGCTTCCATTTTCGGGGGACCAACTCCGATTTGGTGAAGAATTGGAAGAACTAATTTTTCTTCTTGCAGGAGCCTCCCGACTCTGAGCTTTCACGTGAGTGGGGCCCAATTTTGGAGTACTTCCACGGAAAGGTGTCGTCGGATGATGCTAAGGATATGGTGGAGTTGGTTGCCGCCATCGACTCTTAGATGGCAAAGTTTTCCATTCAGGGCTACTTCTTGACATCTATCACTTTTGAGGCCGCTAGGTGGGGGCCTCCGTCGGGCTGGCCTGCCGTCAGTCCTGCAAAAAAGGAGCCCGGGACGTCGTAATTTCCCCGTCGACCGAAGGGGACGTAGAGGAGAGCTGCTCGTTGCTTGAGTCGTCTTCAGATGAGGAGGAGATAGAGGCTCCCCTAAAGAGGTTGAGGGAAGCCGGAGGCACCTCCATGCGGAGGTTGCAGAGGTTGGCTACTGGTTCAGCTGTGCGAGTCCCGGCCCCAATCCTGGAGGCGACGTCGAGCGCCGGGCTTCAGGAGGAGGCCAACGAACCGGCACTGATTCCTGCCGTGGCACTAGCTGAGTATGGTGACCTTGTAGTGAGGCTTTATTTTGGTGAGAAGTCTTCCGCGAATTCCTTCGTCGACCTGGAGCCACCAGAGTTGGTCCTGGAGGGTGTTCCAGCCACGACGGGTGACGCACTAGTCTCTGGTGACCCGGAGGAAGTATACGTACCAACGCCAGCACCAGAGCCAGAGGGATCTTCGGAGCCGGCTAGGATCTTTGTTGAGCTGAATTCGGAGGGGATGATCCATGAGGACGTTCCCGCGGCATTGGAGGCAGAAGCCGTATTGGAGGCCGGCCTGCCCGGTGCTAAGATGGTCGTGGGAGGGATGGCTTCGGAGCTGGAGCCCCTGAGCGTTTCTTTGTCTTCTGTGCTTCTAGACCACCCAAGCCCTATAGGAGTTGCGGTTGAACGCGGGGAGTCACTAGGCCCATCTGCGTTTGGAGACGTAGCTTGCCATTCGGACGTAACCTCTACTCAGGTATAATCGCACCGAGCTGAACATTCTTCAGCAGTCACGATTTTTGGGAACCTTCTGACCTTCTCATTTTTCATGCAGATTCCTGGGGGTGCTGACTCTCTTGACGAGTTAGCCACTCAACTGCACAAGAGCCTTCATTGCGGGCTACACGTCGGAGGTCCGCTACTCTGTCGGAGGCGGGTCTCGTACTAGAGACTCAGTTCTGGAATGGCGTTCGCTTGTGCCGTAGGATTGCTTCTCTTATGGTTCCCGATGTTTCGAAAGGCATCTTTAATCCAGGCAACTCTGGGGTCCAGGACATGTCTCGCCTGAGGAATTTCCTTGAGGAGACTGGTCTGTCAGATCCTTCGTAGTAGTTTTGCTTGTAGACATGGCTTTCTTCTTTTTCCTTTGTCTGCGCATTGTATAAATGAATGAAAAGCAGCACCTTTGTTGCATCCTATGCCTTCCAGTGTGATTTGTGAGATTGTGTCTCAAGTTTAACAGCTAAGCTTGTGAAGCTATTGTTGCCAAGGACCCAATCTGGCGCGTTCTTGCGCCGTACTTGTCCTTCGTTAGAGGATGTCGTTGCATCTCGCGCGTTTAATGGTAAGTTCAATCCAGTAAAGTGGATATCGTTGCAAGTCCCATGGAGCCACACTAAGGGCCAGTTGGGTTTTCAGGCAACAGCAGTCAGACTTCGGGTCTAGGCCTTTTCTCATGCGATATCTGCATTAGGTGTGTGGCCCCCGCTCAGGAGGTCGTTGCCACCATATGCAAGGTCCTAGCCTACGACCATTGTAGACTGAGTGTGCTCTCTTCTTCGTGAGAAGGTCGCTGCACGCCTACGATTCTTGCCCCCTAAGGTTTTGATGGCCGTAAGTTGGGAAGCTTCAAAAGCCCCTAGGCCTAACGTTTTGACCGCCTAGGTCATCTGGTTTGAAACCATGATTCTTTGGGCCACACGGGTCCTACAGCGCGGAGCCTAGATTTGGTGGTGACCACTTTCGGGTCGTTTGGCGCGAGGCCAAGGTAGTGGGTCGCTTGGGACCCTTTTGACATGGAGTTGAAGTTCGGATGTGGCCGCTTGCAAACCACTTGACGCATGATCAAGGCTCAGATGAGACCACTAATGGGCCACTTGGCGTAGGGCTAAGGTTTTTGGGCCGCTTCGGGCCACTTGACGGGGGGTCAAGGTTTTGAGGTGGTTGCTCATGGGCCACTTGGCACGGTGCCAGGGCCTCATTTTACGGACGGACGATAGTCCTCCCGACTTAGAGGCAGTTTAGGTCGCTTTGCTGTTGGAATGATATGCATGCTAACACTTCACATAAATAGAGATGCATGTTAACAGGAATGATTAATTTTATTAAATAAAAACTCAATATATGTACAAGCACTCTTCATGATGCGCGTGTGCCTTACCTGGGCCAGCATTGTGTCACGGGTAGTATTTCCTTAGGTTGGCAGCATTCCAGATCTGAGAGACCAGTTTGCCGTTATGGGCGCATAGTTTGTACACTCCTCTCCGGAGGATTGCGAAAACAAGGAACAGGCTTTCCCACCCAGGGGAGAATTTGCTCCTGCTCGCAGCTTTTCCCGCCGCCTCTACACTCTGGAGGACCAGATCTCCAACCTCGAGTGGGTATGTCTTCGCCCGCTTGTTGGAGTACCGCACGCTACACTGGTGATAGGCCGCGGTCTACAAACGGGCTGCGTCTCAAACTTCTGGAGCAGGTCAAGGCAGTCTCTGAGTCTCCGAGAGTTTGTGGTTGGATCAAAATATTCAACCCGCAGGTAGGGTAATCCCACCTCAACGGGGACTACGGCTTCAGCTCCGTAGTAGAGACTGAAGGGCGTCTCTCTCGTTGGCTCCCGCGGGGTTATCCAATATGACTACAGTACGGAAGGTAGCTCATCGACCTATGAGCCCCCTGTGTCATCCAGTTTGGTCTTCAGCCCGTGCAGCAACGTGCAGTTGGTGACCTTAACTTGCTCATTGGCTTGAGAGTATGCCACGGACGTATGAATTAGCCTGATGTGCAAGCCCGTGCAGTACTTTGTGAACCGTTTGTCGGTAAACTGGGTTCCGTTGTTAGTCACTATGACCTTGGAAATCCCAAAGCGGCAGACGATGTTCGAGCCAGAGGGACTGATTCTACCCACTTGGAGGTAGTTAATGCCGACGATGAGGAACTTCCTTTACCCGGAAGCCAGAGGTAGTGGTCCCAGGATGTCGAGCCCCCATTGCACAAACAGCAATGGAGACTGAAGGCTGCGCAGTTTCGTGTGTGGGAGGTGTGTCATGCATCCGTGGACTTGACAACTTTCGCATTTCCTCACGAATTCCATGACGTCTTACTTCATGGTTGGCCAAAAGAGGCCTTGTTGCACAATTTTGAATGCGAGGTTCTTTCCTCTGATGTGTGAGCCGCAAATGCCGAGGTGGACTTTGCTCAGAGCATACTCATCCTCTTCAAGGGTCAGGCATTTTGGGTAAGGAGTAGAATATCCCCGCTTGTATAGCCTCCCGTCGAGAATTGCGTACTAGCCTATTGTCTTCTTGATCCATTTGGCCTCATCAGCGTCTTCAGGAAGAATTTCGTCGGTCAGGTACTTTCTGTACGAAGTCATCGAGTTGTTACCCTCGTCAATTTGCAACACTTCTTGGTCCAGGGAGTCAACACTGGGCACGGCCAGAGTCTCCCATGGTTCCCTGGCGTGCTGCTTCGGGGATCCTGCGGCTGCGTCCCTGGCCAACTTTCAATTGTCGGCCCTAGGGACGTGTTTAATCAGGAAGCGATCGAATCCCTGGATCAAGGTCTTTCCCTTTGCCAGGTATCTCATGAGCTGAGGGTTCGACGCTTTGAAGGTTCCTTGGATTTGGTTGACCACGAGCTCCGAGTCGCTATGCACGACCAATGATTTTACGGCACCCTCCTTAGCCAGACAAAGTCCTGCGAGAAGGGCCTCGGACTCCGCCACGTTATTGGTAGCGGGGAAAGTCAGCACAATGGAATATGTAGTCTTTGCGCCGTCCGGAGTCTTTAGCACGACTCCAGCTCCGCTACCTGTTTGAGTGGACGATCCATCCTCATTTAGGTTCCATGTCGGGATGCTGAGATCGCCTATGCTTCCTGGGTTGCCAGGGTTATCTAGAGTCGGGGTCGCCGCCTCAATGATGAAGTCCGCTAGGGCCTGACCCTTGAGGGCCTGTCGAGGTCGGAACTCTACGTTGAATTCTCCCAACTATATAGCCCACTTGACCAGTGTCTGGAGGTCTCTGGTTTCTGCAAGATCGACTTCAGAGGTTGATCCATTAGAACAATGATTCGGTAGGCTTGGAAGTAGGGCTGCAGCTTCCGCACCGAATAGATGATCGTCAGCGTGATCATTTTGGCGTGCGAATAGCAGGCCTCTACGTCTGTTAGCACACAACTTACACAGTACACTGGCCGCTGCGCTCCCTCATATTCTCTGACTAGCACGAAGTTGAAGGCAGTGCCTGACGTAGCAAAGTAAAGGTATAGGTCCTCGCCCGTGTACGGCGAGCTCAGGAGAGGTGGGTTGATAAGGTATGCTTTCAGCTCTTTGAAGGCTTCCTCGTATTCCTCGGTCTACCGGAACCGTGACGATTTTGTCCCCCTAAGTGCCCTAAAGAAGGGCAGATACTTCTCCGCGGACATGGCAAAGAATCGCGAGAGGGCCGCAAATCGCCCTGTGAGCTTCTGTACTTCCTTCACCATTCGCAAAGGGTTCATGTCGAGGATGGCATTGATCTTTTTCGAGTTGGCTTCAATGCCGCGTTGTGATACGATGAATCCCAGGAACTTCTCGGAGGTCACCCTAAAAGCGCATTTGGCTGGGTTGAGTTTCATCCTGTGCTCCCAGAGGACTTGGAAGGCCTCCTCTAGGTCGTGGATGGGTCGCCGGCAACCCTACTTTTTACAAGCATGTCGTCAACGTACACCTCCACGTTTTTTTTTATCTGAGCTTGAAACATCTTATTCACCAGGCGTTGATAGGTGGCCCTGACATTCTTAAGGTTAAAGGGCGTCACTTTATAGCAATATGTCCCCTGGTCAGTCATGAATGAAGTAGGCATCCATGAACTAAGGAGTTCATGCTCGGACGTGGAGTCCACCAGCTGGTTGATCCTTGAGAGAGAAAAGCTGTCATTTGGGTAAGCCTTGTTTACGTCGGTAAAATTTACGCACATTCACCATTTGCCGTTGTAATATCCCAAATATTTTTTAGAAAAATAAAATTGATCAATTAGTGTCAACAATTATTCTTAATTACTTTTGGGTTTAAAATCTTATAATTGGATTGATAATTGGGCTTAATAAATTTAGAATATATGGATCGGTACATTGGGTTTAAATGTTTGAATTATCAACTTAAATTTAGATTAATTAGTTAGTGAGTTAAATTAAATTAATTACAAACCAACCTAAATGAATTAATATTAGATAAGTCTTAGTA
>JAODPA010102348.1:0-21015 GCA_025585075.1 Nepenthes mirabilis | reverse complement strand
GGTTTCCGGAAGAAGAAAAGAGAGGAGAGAGGGGGAGAAGAGAGAGAGATGAGAGATTGTGGCTCTCGTGTTCGAATCTGGCTTAGAGCTAGTTGGAAAAGTAATAGATTTGGTTGAGGTAAGTACACTCATACCATTTTTATTCTTTTTTTTAATTATTTTTCAATTTCTATCAGTTATTATTATCCCAATACCCAAGCCATGTATACATTTTGTAAAATTCATGACTTGGGCACGAAAATTTATCAATTTGTTGTCTGATTTCTTGGTTGTTGGTCGATTTTCATATTGAAATCCTAACCCCGCACCCAGATGCTTTCACCCTCCGATTTTTGGGGCTTTTGTCTAAATTGGCTCTAGAATATCATTATTCATACCTTGTATATGTTAATTTATTAATTGGATATTCGATTTGATAGTTTTATGTAAAATTTCATTCACCGGAACCCTAACCTGTGCCCGAATCACGTTTAACCAATTATTTCGAGTTTTATTCATAATTTAACTTTAGATAATGAAAATTCATGTCTTGAATGTGGCTATTTACCGGTTCAGTGTTCGATTTTCTAAATTTAGTTCAATTTTGCACAGATGGGACCCCGACACCCACGTTAACACTGTTCACCCGAACCATTTTGGTATTTTTGTATGATTTTATTTTATTTTATTAAAATTTAAATTATGTATAATTGTATTTACTAAATTGTGTATTTCAAAAATATTATTGTAAACCGTTTGCAAATGAATTATCATCCGAAAGTTCTAAAGTTACGTTTGGCTGATGTGGTAATGATATCCTAATTGTTTCAAAGCATTATGTTAAATTATATATATGTTTAAAGTCATGTGAAGATTTAAACCCATAAGAAATGATTATCTATATCCATATATAAGAATTATGCAAGATATGTAAGTATACGAAGAGAATACCACAATTTAATATACATATGATTTGTTTTCCCAAAGTGAGAATTTTGTTAAAGAAGTTTAGGATACTTTCCCTTAAAGAATAAAAAATTATAAAACCTGGACTACGAGTTTGTATTTTAGATGGTAATATTCTCTAACATATCACAAATATTACAGTAAAAATTTAAAGATTATCTTGACCGAGTATTATAGCGGACGATATTTCTTAACATGTCTTACGATATTACAATGATAAATCGAGGAATGCTCCTAGACTACGGGAGATGTTCTAGTGGTGTATCTGTTTTCTGACTTTAGGTATTGGGTACCATCCGCTATAGAATGTTAAAGTTGCATGGATACCATATCTGTTATATGTTATCTATTTTCTAACCCTAGGTATCGGGCACTGTCCGCCATGAGAAGTTAAAGTTCAAAATCGTAGGTAGCACTTTAAAATGTGTAGGTACAAACACATTTCATTACTCGATTGGCTACTCTGTTGGTTAATAAGGCCTACTGGTTCTAGTCTGTGAAGTAAAAAAAGTTCATGCATGTTTTAGAATTTAGAGAAAGAATAAGTAAGAGTTAAAAGATAATTGTATTCCGCAAGTATATTTGATCACACTTCATGATTTATATATTTATATTATATTTTTATACCATCTCTCTGTTTTACATTACGTATATTATTTTTACTGCCTTTAATTTTATATACTTGTTGAATAATTTGCTCTCCCTTACTGTTTTTCCTTCCTTCAAATGAATACGAGCTTCTGCCTGATGTGATAGAGTAGAGTTTAGGAGTTAGTTAGGCTACGGATCTTGGAGGAAGAGTTTTGTGGACGTAGTCTTGTAATTTTACACCTTCCTTATGGAATATTTGGTTCATTGAGATGATTTATATATTGATGTATATGTATGATGATGATGATGTGGTTTATGTAGTTTAGATTCTGCTTCCGTAGTTTTTACGATTTATTTAGGTATTTGGTGGCATCTTATCTTAGTCGACGTAATAATTTGAATTATGATGTCAGCGCCACGTGTTTTGTTATGGCTTGTGGATCCTGTATTGTGATGATGTGGATTATATATGTTATACAGAATATTTTATAGGATTTTTTATTGGGTTAATAACTGTATTACAGTCCAAATTTTATCGAATTTTCTATTAAAAAAATGGTACGTCACAAATAAAACCTGTAAATATCTTGTACAACGTAATATACAAATCTACAATACATAGCACAGGATCCAAAAGTCATAAAACCTCACATGGCACCAACATCATAACTCCGATATAACGTTGGCTCAGAATAGATACCACTAGGTACCCAACTAACTATAATAATCTACAAAAGTATTTACATTTATTAATACAGTGGAAACTATACTATGGGTATATCATCATCATCATCATATGCATGCAGTCATATATAAAATTCATCAGAAATACAAAATATCTTATCAAAAGGCTCAAGGCTGCATAATTAAATCAATAAGGTCATCTTCTACGTCTTCGAGCCTAACCGACTTAAATCCTCTACCTTGCCTCATCGGGTGTAACTCATACCCATCTGGAGGGAGAAAAATCGTAAGGGTAAGCCAAAAACTCAGTAAGGCACATATATATATCAAAAGACATGTAAAATTTTATATTCAAAAACATAATAACGCGTATATGAAGGAATAGAGATGCATATGAGATTATAAATCATAATTCAGAAAAGAATACTTTTATGATTTGTTTCAAATTTCTTAGTTCTTTTTCTTTTTCTTTTTTTAGCCGTCAAATCATGCCAAAAATTTATTTTGTTGGGTATCAGGGCCAGTTGGCGTTACTGATTAAAGGAGCGGTCGATCGTAACCTAAATTATTTTTGATTCTATATAATCAAAAGCCATCTCCTCCTATTTAAGATCCAGAGGCAGGCCGTTTACATACAATTCCTATAGATGGGGACAATAGCCGCAAGTGACACTAAATCAGACGATGACCTTCTACTATAATATATTAAGATATGCTAAGAAACATTGCCCGTTATAAAATAGGATCAGGATAATCCTTGAGTTTTCACTGTAATTTCTATGGCACACCAAAATATACTATCTGCTGAACGATTTTTGATATGAATTCTTAGTTCATTATTTGTTTAGAAGGTTCTACTCTTCAGCACAAAATTTTTCGTTCCCACTCTGGTAGAGAATGGTTTATAAGTCCATCAATTTTTCATTTCCACTCTGTTGGAGAACGGTTTATAAGTCCATCAATTCTTCGTTTTTACTCTGCTGGAAAACGGTTCATGAATTCATCACTTAATTGTAAATTTTTTTTCATAATTTCATTTTCCATAAGTATATTTCGATATATATTTTCATATTTCTCGTGAATTTAAATTCTTACGTGTTTATAATTTCATGCATAATTTTCTTTAAAACTTGACAGAATTAAGAAAGTCTTTTCATATCATGCCTAATAGAATTATAAAGCTTCTGAATGATAATTCTTAACAAACGAATCATAACATAATTTTTGAAATATATAAAATTAACATATCCACGATACATGTATAAATCATCATAAAACTTAAAATATATAGAAAATTCTTACCACCGTGAGCCAAATGTAATTTTTGAGCGTCCGGACAACAAATACCTTCACAAATACATGTAACATAATTTTTGAAGCATATGCAAGATGACATGATTACATACTTATGATTAAACATCATTATTTATATCCGATAATATTTTTACAATACGTAAAATTAACATATATAATTTTGTAAGCATAAATACCAAATATATGGGGTGCCCGCATCCATAAAACCAGAATTATAAATTTTTAAAGTCAAATTATATATAAATTATAATTAATTAGGGTAAAACCCAAAGGGGACGCAGGTTAGGGTTTCGGTGAGTATAAAACCGTACAAAGCTTCCAATTCGGATACCCAATTGATAAATTAATATGTTCAAGGAACGTATAATAATATTCTAAAGCCAATTTATGTAAAAAATTTAAAATAATAAGTGAAATCATTCGGGGCGTGAGGTTAGGGTTCCATGTTTGAAAATCAATCAAAACTACGAAATCAGGTATGAAATTCACATATGCTTATGCTCAAGTCATGGGTTTCAATTCTAAGGCCAAATCATATATAAAATTTAAAATAACGGGTAAAAACAGTCCGGACACGGGTTAGGGTTTTCGGGTGTGAAAAACTATACAAATCGGATATGAAATCGGAACGTTTTCATACTTAAGTCATAGGCAATATAAAATATAAACTTATTGGGGTATCGGAACGAGGAAACCCGAAAGAAATGGAACAAAAGTAAAAAAAAAATGAAAGAGGAGAGTATGGGTGCACTTGTCTTGACCCGATCTATTACTTCTCTAACTAGCTCCAAGCCAGAATCAGATTCGGGAACCTTGAATTCTTCTTCCTCTCTCTTCTCCTTGCGCTCTCTCTCTCTATCTGTGTGGAAGCCAAAAAAATGATGCCCGAAACTCTCACGGGGGTTTTTATACCCCGGGCCAGTGTTCGAGCATCGGTCGAGCGCGTGGCAGGTGCACCCATTCTGTTCCTAGTGCCCACCTTGGGCGCTCGGCAGGCGTTGGCCCACTGGTTTGGGCGCTTGGCAGGCCTACCCCGCTGACTCGTTCTACGGCCCCGTAACTTAATTTTTTCACCTGAATTAAACGTAATATTGATCATATTACTTTAATTACCCGTGATTATGATATTCGAAAATCAATACTGATGGGTACACCGGAATATGGGTTGGCCCATGGTCAACGAAAACCCAAAAGGTATGCCAGACGGTCAACGATAAAAACGGCCCAACAAGACGCGAAGGCCCAAAGCTTGAAAGGCCCAAAACGGTCAACGCCATCGTTGACCGTCTGGACTTCGGAAGACGGCTAATGCGTGTGCAGACGGTCAACTTGAGCGTTAACCGGAATTATTGTAACAACAGGCCAAAAATAAAAGGATTTTACGGGCCAGGCCCACTTAAGCCCACAATCCATCAGGCGGCCAATAACGGCTCTCCTAGCAATTTTCACGATCTCTGCTGGTTCCCAAAATGGATATTGACAAAATCGGCGCCTTTCACGTAAGGAAGGCGCCAGATTTTTCCAATATCTTGCCAACTGGGACACTCCAACGGTGAAAACACAGAAGGAAAGTAAATAATTTGGAAAGCCGCTGATCGCCGCGGAAGGAAACTATTTTGATCCTTCTGGCAACTGGTATCAATTCTAAAAGGCAGGCAAACCAAGAATCATGCGGAGGATCACTCATTCCAAAGAAGGAAGATCGCCCGCGCAACCATAAGTAAGCCATGAAATTCTCATTCTAGGCACGCTCTCAGTTACTTACACTTTCTATTACGTAAACTCTTACTAAGGATACTCACACAAGCTACTGCTAACCCAACGCCCACAATGACACTTCTCCGTTTTCTGCTGTCACTCAAAAACCTAAGGCATACAAACGCGCCTCTCACGGCCATTTACTGCATCCCCACCATCCAGATTCAAGAAGACAACTTTGTCTGTCTTTCATCTAGAAACACACACACACACTTTCTCTCCCTTTCTCAATTCTCAGTTTCAGGAACCTTCTTGTATTTTGAAGGTTGTTTGCTGACTTGAGCGTCGGAGTATTTTCGATGGGATAACTTTTCGCTGACGCACTGATCTCATATTTTTTTTAATGGTGTGTAGGATCCAAACTCAGGGAACGATGCTGGAACCAGGACAAGCGGATCAGCTCGAATCTGTTCGAAGTTCGAATCCAAGGACGCATCATTGGCGCTGTCTGTGGGAAGCACTTGCAAAAGCCAACCACAAATTCGCACAACGCTCTCTTTCACTGTCTGATTCTGCATTCTCAATGGTGAATACGAGAGTTCAAGCTAGCGACCCCCTAGAGACGCCACCAATCCCGACCAGGACCACGTTGCTGGTGCCGCGGTCAACGGGACAATGGGCGGAGTACCAGTGCCCTACTTCCACTAGCTGATGGAGCAGATGTAAGCCAACAATCGTCTGCTCCAAATACTTTGCACTCAGAACGAGTAGCGACTGCAAGCGGCTCCTCCAGCAGTCGTCCCCGCACTAGCCACCAAAAAGGGTGGCCAGAGGAAAAAGAAATGAGCCAAGAGGCCTGAGAGATCCCGGAGCAGTCCAGTTTCAGCCTCCTCCCGCGTTCCTAGTCAGAACAGGTCTGAAGATCGTTCCGGGAGCACATCCCCGCGAGACAGTCCGGAGAGAAGAAATCCTCGATACTCTCCAGCTGAAGACAGGAACGCAGTCCAGGAGCGAGCCTCCAGGACTGTCAGGTCCGCTTGAGGCAGTAGCCAACCGGTTGCTGAACCCTCCAGGGACAAAACGAAGTTGAGGGTTTACCTCAACTCCAAAAGATCAGCAAACGCCACTGGCACAGATCCGCGAGTGGACAAAATATGGAACCATGTGTTCCAAGATGAGGAGCGTGCCATCGACTTGGATCGATCTCCTTTCACAGCGGAGATCCTGAGCCGTCCACTGCCTATGAAGTTTAAGATGCCTTCCCTTGACTCATATGATGGGAGCAGTGATCCGGTTGACCTTCTCGATCACTTCCGCACCCACCTGAGTCTACAAGGGTTGGAAGACTCAACGATGTGCCGCTGTTTTCTGCTCATGCTGAAGGAAGATGCCCGAATTTGGTTCCATCACCTCCCTTCAGGCACCATCAGCGGCTTTCGTGAGCTTACAAATCTCTTCTTGGCTCAGTATGCCTCGAGCCGATGGGAAGAGAAGCAACCGTGGCATCTCTCCCACATCAAGCAGAAACCAGGAGAGAACCCATGGCAATTTCTGGATCGTTTTGTGGCAGAGACCAGATGAATTTTTCGGATTACAGAGGAGATGAAGTTGGGCAGTTTCATCTCTACGCTGACTTACGGTGACTTTTTCAAGCACCTGGCCCACAAAAATCTTCAGACCTTCCAGGAGGCAAAATCCATCACCCGGGCCTACGCTGCAACAGAAGAGGCCAACGAGACAAAATGTCTAGAACAGGCGGATCAGTCTCGATCGTTCCCTGGAGAAGGGAAGAGGAGGTACAGCGGCGGGGATCACTCCCGCCAGAAGCAACGCCGGACTGGGCCCTCAGAACACAGAGACTACGGGCCCACTAGTTTCACACCTCTGACAGACACACGCTCAAACGTCCTCATGCAGATCCGCAAAGAAAAATTCTTAAAGTAGCCAAAATCGCTAAAGAAGGACTCTAAAAACCAGTTGAAGTACTGCGACTTCCATCGCTCTGTTGGCCATTCAATTGTGGACTGCAAGACACTACAGAGGGAAATCGAGGAGCTGATTCGCAGAGGTCACCTCACCAAATTTGTCAAGTGTCTTAAACAGAGCTCTGGAGCAGCTGGCGGAGAGGGGCAAGAGCAGACTCCACCCCGAAACCGGGTTGTAGCAGGGGTAGTTAACATGGTTACCACCCGACCTGCTAAAAACCCATCTGGCGGTGAGGAATAACAGGCTGGGAGGAAGAAATAGCACACGGCGGATAACACTATCAACTTTAGTGATGATGACTTAGCCCATGTTGTGTCCTCCCATGCTGATCCCCTCATTGTATCCACGCTCGTTTTGGACGTTAGTGTAGACTACCAATTGAAGCGAATATTTATTGATAATGAAAGTTCTCGAGATTTGCTTTACTTTGATACTTTCTTCAGATTAGGCTTAAAAAAGAATCAGCTAAAACCTGCCGAAGGCCCATTATACGGCCTCGATGACGAGCCAGTGCCCGTTCAAGGGACTATCCAGTTGGAAGTAACCTTGGGTACGTATCCAAAAACAGCAAGTCGAACGCTCACCTTCCTGGTGGTCGACCTACCCTCAGTATACAACGCCATACTGGGCAGACCATGCTTAATAGCGTTCGGGGCAGTCACTTCAATTTCACACCTCAAAATAAAGTTTTCAACGCCCTACGGTGTCAGGAAGGTGTTGGGTGACTAGGTTACCAGACGAACCTATTACATGTCATAGATTGCCCCAAGCGGCAGCACTAGAACAGTTGAAAAATTCGACCATCGGGACAAGACAACTCTTCAGCAAGCACAATCCGGTGAAGCCACGGATCTAATCCCATTGGACTCGGAAGAGCTGGATGAGTGTGTACAGATCGGCGGCTCACTTACCGGACCACTGCACGATGAATTGGTTGCGTTCCTACGAAGGAACGCTGATCTTTTTCCATGGACTCCAACAGACATACCTAGAATCCCAGCGGAGATAATGGTTCATAAATTTGGACTTGACTTCAGCCAAAAGCCCGTCAGGTTAGAAGCAGAGGAATCACTCCATTGAAAAACTAATCGCCATCCGTGAGAAGGTCAAAAAGCTGCTGGACGCAGACTTCATTAGGGAAGTCCAATACCCGGACTGGCTCTCTAATATCGTCTTAGTAAAGAAAAGTAACGAAAAATGGCGGATGTGCGTCGATTTTACCAACGTTAACAAGGCCTGTCCAAAGGACAGCTTTCCCTTGCCCAGGATCGACCTACTGGTTGACTCAACAGCCAGATATGAGCTACTAAACTTCATGGACGCCTATTCAGGCTACAACCAGATCCGGATGAGTCCGGAGGACGAGGAGCACACCTCGTTCATGACCGATTAGGGCACCTACTGCTATAAAATAATGCCTTTCGAACTCAAAAACGCTGGAGCGACCTACCAATGCTTGGTTAACAAAATATTCAAAAAACAAATTGGTCGCAACATGGAGGTCTACGTCGACGACATGCTCGTCAAGAGCAAGGTCACTGGCGACCACATCCGCGACCTGAAAAAGTCATTCGAGGTGCTCCATAAGAATCACATGAAACTGAATCCAGCTAAGTGTATTTTCGGAGTGGCCTCCGGTAAATTCCTTGGTTTTATCGTCTCCCAACGAGGAATCGAGCTCCGGTAAATTCCTGGATTTTATCGTCTCCTAATGGGGAATCGAGCCAAACCCAAAGAAGATCAAAGCGCTCGCCGACATGGCTCCACCCTGGAACGTAAAGGACGTCCAGCGACTAACTAGACGGCTGGCAACACTGTCCCGCTTCCTTGCGAAATCCGGTGACAAGTACCAGCCCTTCTTTAAAGCCCTTAGAGGAATAAAATCCAACGGGTTCCAATGGACTGCGGAATACCAAATCGCTTTCGATGAACTAAAATGGTATTTGGCCAGCCCGCCGTTGTTGGTGTCAACCAAGGGCGGAGAGGAGCTATATCTTTACTTGGCAGTGTCGGAGGTGTCCCTGAGTTCTGTCCTCGTGCGCCAGAACCCTGACGCCTAGAGGCCGGTCTACTACGTGAGTAAAATGTTGACCGGCCCAGAGACCCGTTACTCACGCGCAGAAAAATTAGCCTTGGCGTTGATATTCTCCGCGCCGAAATTAAAGCCCTAATTTTAGGCCCATCGGATAGTGGTCCTTACGGACCAGCCGTTGGAAAACATCCTCCAGAAGCCCGATGTTTCTGGACTATTGGTAAAATGAGCTATCGAGTTGGGCGAGTTCGACATCGAATTCCAGCCTGCTGTGAAAGCACAGGCGCTGGCTGATTCCATTGTCGAGACTACAACCCTAGTCCTCGAGGAACAACCCGAAGAAAGCGCGAAACTGCTTGTCAAAATTTCAAAATGGATACTCAACGTTGACGGATCATCTACGGACACAGGCAGTGGCGCTGGAGTGGTCCTTACGACCCCTGACGGGTTTGAGGTGAAATACTCCCTCAGGCTCAATTTCCCGGCAACCAATAACGTTGTTGAGTACGAGGCCTTGTTAGCAGGATTACGGTTAGCCAAGGAGTGCTCTGCCAAGTGGTTAGCAATTTACAGTGACTCCAAACTAATCGTTAATCAGGTTAACGGAAGCTTTGAGGCGAATAACCCACTCTTGACCAAGTATTTGGCAAAGGCAAGGGAGGCCGCCTAGGGTTTCGACAAACTAACCCTGGTTCACGTTTTCAGAACCGAAAATTGGAAGGCGGACCAGCTAGCCAAAGCCGCTGCAGCCGAAAACCCGAAAAAGTATGCGAGGGACATGTGGGAGGTCCTAGACGCTCCCAGCATTGAGAAGCAAGAGGTAATGCAGATTTTCGAAACGGAAAATTGGATGATACTTTTCCTAAACTATCTGGGAGACGGATCATTGCCAGAGGATGTGGAGAAGGCCAAACAGGTCAAGAAGACAGTCGGCTGGTACGCTATAGTTGACGGACGGTTGTGTCGTCATGGCTACTCGACTCCATACTTTCGCTATCTAACTCCCGAAGAGGCTGACTACGCTTTAAGCGAAGCCCACCTCGGGATCTGTGGGTCACACATTGGCGAAAAAAATTTGGCCTTCAAGATCATGCGCCAGGGCTATTACTGATCATCGATGAAAAAAGACGCGCTGGAGTTTGTGAGGAAATGTGAAAGCTGCCAACTTCACAGTAACCTTCATCGCCAGCCATCCGCAGATTTGAAGGCCCTTCGAGCCCCTTGGCCCTTCGCGCAATGAGGGCTCGATCTCCTCGGCCCATTTTTCATTGTCACGGGACAAAGGAAATTCATCATCGTGGCATCGACTATTTCACCAAGTGGGTCGAAGTTGTCCCACAGACTAAGATAACTGAACACAACGCCCTGGAATTCCTCTGCCAGAACATTATCTGTAGATTCGGCGTCCCCGAGGTCGTTGTGACCGACAGCGGGACCCAGTTCTCAAAAAAACGCTTCACCAAGTATTGCACCAGCCTTAGCATCAAACTGGTCCACACTTCGGTGGCATACCTCCAAGCAAACGGACAGGTGGAAGTGACAAACCGAACGCTACTCCACGGGTTAAATGGAACCAACGCTGGGATGCCCCAGGATGCAGGGGGCTCCTGGGCGGGCAAGCTCCCTTCCGTTCTTTGGTCTTCTCAAATAACTCCAAAGGAACCAACGCACGAGATGCCCTTCAGCCTCTGTTACGGGACTGAGGAGGTAATCCCGATCGAAATCGGGCTTCTAAGTCTCAGGGTGGAGTCCTTTGACCCACAGACTAACCCCCAAAAAATCAGGGAGCACTTAGACTTGTTAGAGGAAGCCCGCGATGCAGCTAGAGTACGGACAACGGCCTACCAACATCGGATCACCCGATACTACAATAAAAAAGTTAAGGTGCGACAATTCGATGTAGGGGACCTGGTCCTACGAGGCGTCGAGGCCACGAGCAAGCTGGCCGGCCGCAATAAGCTCTCCCCTAATTGGGAAGGGCCTTTCCTCGTCTCCGCCGTCCAGCGAAACGGAGCCTACAAACTCCAGAGTCGGGATGGGAAACTGGTTTCGCAAACATGGAACGCCATCCACTTCAAACGACACTTCTAGTAGCGGACACAAGTACGCATTTGCATTATTATTTGCACTCGCTTGCTTGTCTTAATTTCGTGAAAAATAAGTGTTTACTTAGCATACTTCCTATGTGTATGTGTTTTCTTTGTAAGTTACTCGACCTAGACTGCCCCTAAGTTGGGAGGGTCGCCACCCTCTCGTTAAACCCTGGTCATCTAGGAGGCCCATAAGTGGTTGGACTTGAACCTCGATCATCTGAGCAGCCCATTAGCGATCGTATCTAAACTTTGGTCATCCAAGTGGCCCATGAGAGGCCTAATATGAACCTCGGTCATTCGAGCGGCCCATTAGCGGCCGTACTAAACCCTGATCATTCAGGCGGCATATCAGCGGTTGTATTAAACTTTGGTCATCCAAGTGGCCCGATAGCGGTCAAAAACCTTATGGGGCTTACACAGCATACGCAACGACCTCCTCTATGAGGGGATAACGTGATCAGTTAGCGATGGTTGAAGGGAGAAGCATCCTTCTCCAACGTTGGCCGTCCAAGTCATCACTTTGACAGTGCCACCAGGCTGGTTAACACAACCGCCTGCCAAGTCTAAGAACCTCGCTTCTTAAGCAGCCCAACAACAGCCACCGGCCAACCCAGTTGACCGCCCATGCAACAAAGCAAACAAACACGAGCAGTGAAAATAAATGGACACAGAATTGAAAGAGTTTCCATTTTATTGCTTTAAATGTGTTATAAAATTACATGAGTACAAAAAGGAAAAGATGCAAAAGGCTACGGAGGCAGCGGCCGCCTCTGACTATCCTGGGGCTCCCCCACAAGGTCGTCCTTATGCTGCAAAGTGAAGGTACTCAACGGGGAAGTCAGGGTCGATCAGCCTCACAAGACGCCGACAAACCTAGACCCCCTCAAACATTCGTGCGTACAGCATGCCCTCGACCTCGTGGGGACGGATCCGGAGACCCAACTCATTCTCCAAAGTGGATATTCGATTGGCAAGCCATTTCTTGCTTGCTTTGCTTCGGTCCTCCTCTTCTTTCAAACGAGCGTTCTCAGCTCTTAAGATGGCGATCTCCGCTTCCATTCCCGCCATAACAGTCTCCAGGGCAGCAGTCTCCTCGCGGTGCTCTCTTGCTGAAGCAGCCAACTTGGCGTCCAGCCAGGCGATCTTCGCCTCCCTATCAGCCAACACTTCGTCGCGCTGCACCACCACCTTAAAAACGGCGGAGGCCACCTTCAACGGCTGCACAAAAGATAGACAAAGAGCAAGTCAAAAATCTGGAAAGGAGAAAGTACGAGGAATCAATCACCAAGAATCATACCTCCCAAAATCTCCTCGTGGGCCTCTCAGGCCTGGCCTCTAGACCTGGCCCAGGTGGCGGTGGACCAGGAGCATCCTCTCGAGCCGAGCTCGTAACTCCCTCCTGCAGAGTGCGCTCCAAGAGCTCATCAGTCTCACCCATGGCAGCTGCAGGTTCCTCAATTGTAGCCTCTGGGGCAGCTGCTGGAGGATCGAGCTCCCCTGTTGGCTCCACAGCAAAAGTTTGCGCGACTGGGGAGCTAACGAATGGCTCAGCGAGCCCACCGTCGGCTCACAAGCTGGCTCCTCAAAGGACTCCATCAATACAGCACCAGGAACCACTTGCAGCGCAGGCTGTGCCAAGATGACTCCCCCTGAGTCCGCCGGCCAGTCTTCATGGGTCTTCTCCAAGTTCACAGTGCTACTAGGACCGCTACAGATTCCGGCAGTGACATAATCGATGCGCGATGACGACGACGAAGGCGTCTCTAGCACCTTCTCAGGCAATGGGCCAATAAACCCTTCGTCAGTGTTTGAGACACGAATTCAAACGCAAAATACAATGCCGTGCTTGAGCATACTTACTCTCAATCGCTTACTTTACCAATCGCACTCTAAGCCTCCAGATTACAAAGACTTCGCTCGCTCCCTAAGAACCATCCTTCTAAGCTCCCACGCTTTCAGGACGCAGATTCTCACTCGTTCCTTGCGAACATCGAGTCAGGAAACCATACTCTCAACGAGTCACGGGAACGTCGCTATATCTGCAGACCAACACTCCCACCAATCTTGGCCTTGCTCTTTCTTTCTTTTTACTTATCAGTTCACATTCTTAAAATTCGAAGGCTTGTTATTGAGTTGAGCGTTGAAATATTTTCGGTGGGACAACATCCCACCGGCACCTGACCTCTTGTTTTCTGTAGTGTGTGCACGATTCAGACTCGGTGAAGGGAGTCGGATCCAAACAATCAAACGAATCCGAATCTGTTCGAAATCGAATCCAAGTACGCATCATAAATAATTTAAAAATCGATGAAGAATTACTTATAATAAAATTAAATAATAAAATTTTAAATCATAATAAAATTAAAAATACAGTTTGAATAAAAAATGAAATAGTCATCAAATCCTACGTAAGTTAAATTAGTATTTATAATTTCTGTTGGTTTGAATTGAAAATTTTAAAATAATTTTGTTCGGAATTATCTCGCACCGACCGCTATTACAGCCAACGGCCGAAGGCGGCCGATAGAGATATTTTATTGCGTCTCACCGTTCGGCGAAATTCCTCGCCCGGCTTCGCCGACTACAACGTCATTCGCACGCAGCAGCTGTCCTTCACCTTCCCATTTCTTCAACAATTTATCGGCGGAGAGAGGATTTCTACTGCGAACATCAATGGCGGCCCATTTTGACGATTATGATGAACTCTTGGATAGTAAGTGAATTTTCTGTTTACGCACGCACTCTCACTAATTAACAAGCTATGATTGAATTGAATTGAATTGAATTGGGTATCCATGTGAATTGTTTCAGGTGCTCTCGATGATTTTACGAATCTCAACCTTGCGCCTGCTCAGAGGTACCTTTGTTCCCTCTAGAAACCAAAACCTCTCCTCCTTGTAGTGAATTAGTGACAGATCTCTGCTATTTGTTCCCCCCCCCCCCCCCCTTTTTTTTTTTTTTTTTTTGGGTTTTCAGACGTGAGGATAAATCAGATGACGACGAAGACAGTATATCTCTGCCTACAGACGTACAAGGATTAGGTTTAGGATTGCCGGATTTGAAAGCAAAGAAGAAGCGGAAGCAGAAGGTTTCTAAAGAGTCACATGTGTCGGAAACGCTCGATAAGCTTAGGCAGCAGACCAGGGAGGCCGTCAAGGGTTTGGAGTCGATGAGCGCGGGCTCAAAATCCGCCGATGAAGGTGGCGGTGATCTGAATAAGGATGCATTGGTGGATGATTGGATTAAGCAGTTTGAGGAGCTTGCTGGCTCTCAGGTATTCACTTTTTAATTTCTGTAGTGAAGAATTTTGCTTGATTTGTTTAATTTCTTTAGGAGATTTTATGGATGAAAAATTAAGATGGAACGATCTAAGTTATTTAATCGATGAGAGCTCTTCTAGAAATGGACATTGATGCAAATCAAATCTGTGAGAATACACAAAGAAGGTATATGGTTATCTATTCTATATTCCTTTCAAGAGGAGAACTCGTATTCTTTTAGGGAGCTTTTTTCTATAGGATGGACCAACGTATTATAAGTGAAGTTGAGATAATCACCAAAGCTGAAGGTGTACCAAGGATAAAGAGGGTGTTCAATTGGTGGAGTTCAGATACTGGAGAAAAAGGTGTTAGATTCTAAAGTGAATGATAATTAGCTAGTGAATGGAGTGAAAAGAGAAATACAAATCATATTATAATCTCCAATTCGTTGGAACAGATGCCTTTGTTGTTGTTGCTTTGACGTACTAAATATTACAGGGGAAAAAACATTTTAAGCATTTGCTATATCATGAGGAGGTTATATTTGATGTGATGTGCCTTATCATGGATGAAGCCATCGATATAAGTTGCGGTTATATTGGTATTAAATATATTGAACAATACATATTACTATCAAATATATGAGAATAAAAAGAATTTAAAAATAATAAATTGGCACGGATATATCGACCAATATTTTGAATATGGGCCAATGTATCGTAATATATCGCTGATATAAAAATATATTGCGATATTATTGAGATATTATTAAATATTGGTATTAGAGGTCCTGATATTAATACATATCAACTAATATTTATAACATCGGTTGATATTTGTATCAATGATCTCATTAGAAATTTTAAAGACAATGTGTATAGTTTCAAATCTATCAAGCCTCACGATAGGCCTTGAAGTGTTAAGTAGACTAGAAATGCCATTGACCCTGGTATCTAATAAGTTCTACCTACTATTGGATTTGAACCAATGACTCCCGCCGTATGAAAGCAATACTCTAACCGCTGAGTTAAGTAGGTCATTTATCATCACAAAGAGAAACAAATGGAACCCATCACATGAATTATAAATGTAATATTACTTATAAGCAATACCAATCAAGCCAATCAAAGAGCTATAATGTCGGATTATGGAATATTCATCTTGACAAAAAATTATCTACATGTTAAAATAGGTAGCACAAACACAAGGGCTATAGCTCAGTTACAAGAGCTATAGTAATGATATGATTTTTCCATTTCTTACATTTATAACAGATAGGCAGCAACTAGAAAGAAGATGAAACTGATTTACATTTACACTTTTTATCATTTTCATGCTCAAATCTACTTAATGGGTTAAATATTATACGGCTTAAATTCTTTCATGAATAAAGATGTGGTTAAGTGATTGTGATTCAGGACCCAATCCCATGGGGTTTCTTTTACTATTGGCATTTTATTTTCCATTTTAAATGAATTGACTGCCATAGTTTATTTTTTTCACCATTATGTTCACTGGCAAACTTTACTAAGTCGCATAAGAGGGAGAAATGTGTGGAGATATGAAAAAGTTTTAGAAAAAGCAGATTGGTTTGTTATTTGAACTTTGAAGTGAATGAACACCCCTTGAGCATTCTCTGTACAAAATACTAGAGCTTGTTTGTTATGTTATCTCTTTTTCTTATGACTACTAGATAAATCTGAAGACAAAATGGAAGAATGGACAGCTGATGTGTTTCTTCTTGTTTCCTTCTTTAGTTGTAATTGAGTCACTCGATTACTTAATAATTATACGCATGTTTGAAGGCACCCCTCGTCTTCTGCTGAACTAATTGCTGTTTCTTCTGATCTTTGCTGTTGTGTTTTTGGTATATTTTCATGTCAATGTCAATGTTCAATTGACAGCATACAACTTGAAGTTTTAATATATTCTTGTGCTAAGATGTATATTTTGATGGTAAACTTGGTTAGTATTCCAGAATAGCATTGGTCTTGTCGGCCTTCCCCAGTTAGTTTTTTGAGTTTGCACTGTGCAATTTGGCTATTGCTGCTGGTTTTGTTTTTTAGTTGTAGTTTCTATTCTTTTAAATTCCAGTTTTTATCCATCGAGGAATGTTGGCATATTCAAAAAAAGATACCAAAGTACTAAGTTTGATGTTGTCGTGTGCCCTTGATATATTGATTCTTTCTATTTCTGTAAGGTTTTATTTGGATTTAAGAAAGTTTGAAGGGGGGGAAAAAAGAAGATTGAAGGAAATTTCTTTTCTATGTTTAGATTGTATGGAAAATCATAATAAGAAAATTTTGATGAAAAATGTATATAAGAATATTCATATTTAAAGAAAGTGAATTTTCTTTTGTTTCTTTCTTTTTTATTTTTGTTAATAATTTCCTCTTTCAAAATTCCTAGATCCAAACAAATCCCAAGGAAAATTTTCACCGTTCTTTGACCCAATAATGTTCATTTATTTCCCTTCCAAAGGGGTATTGTAACTCTAACTTACTATGAAGTTGACTGTTGCTTGTATGACAGGAACCAGTTCAAAATATAGACACAAAATCGTTTTTCTTTTTCTTGTTTCTAGGCAAGAAATCAGTTAAAAATCTCTTGTCACATTGAAATTATGCAAATTTTTTCACATCTGACAGTTCCTCAGAAGGCCAAGAAAGAAATGTCTGGTGCATGAGTTTTTTCCTTCACTGAGGACGAAGAATTCAGAAGAGCACAAGCAGCACGAAATTGTTTAATTCGATGATAGCATAACAGATGGCAGATAAACATGAGATAGAGATCTTCGTTAATTAACTCATTTCTTATTGACCTCTAAATGGGAAAAGTGTACTTTCTGTCGCATTGTTGCTTTTTTTATATGTTGCTATTACTCTTTTCTTTCATTGTCCTTTGTTTTTCCTTTTCTTATTTTGGATTTTCCTCCCCTTAAGCAGCACAATTTGAACCAATGGTCTACTGTCAATGATATCCTTGATTTTTTTTCCTTCTTTGTTTCTTTTTTCTTTGTTTTTTTTGGTGGTGGTGGTGGTGATGGGATTGTTCCATAAAAGATGATATGGCTAATCTTGCCAAGAAATTATGTTATTTCATTCTAGGGGATCTTTCACAGAATAATCTCACATACTTCAATCATTAATTCATGATTTAACTTATATGTTCTAAAACAAATGGGTTCATAGCATTTATGCAAAATACTGGCAGATACAATACATATTAACCAATTTGTATCTGCATCGGAGTCCTCCGATACTAATATTTCCCGATACCACTATAATATTGCAATACTTTTTTATATCGGTCGATAAAATCCTGTTAGCGTATGATTTTCATAATTTTTTTATTATTTCTATATGAAATATCTAATATCGATACGTATTATCCGATATATCTGATTACCAATATGAGCACGACTAATACTAATACCAATATCGATGTTGATATTTTCATCACTGGTTCGTAGTTCTCAGCTATTTTGTACTTTATTTTTGTGTACGGCCTGGTCATTCTTTATATTCCACAAGTTTAGCCCAAATGCATGTGCTAATTGTTGCATCTTTGTCATCATTGTGGCCTGAGAAAGAGAACTATACTGGCATTTTTTAAATATGTAATTAATATGTATAAATAAAATGAATCTGTATGAAATTCCGGGTTTGGAACAACTGCCCCAAAACAACAAAAACCAATTACATGATCAAAGGCAAAGCGGACACCCTAGCAGCCCAGCAGAGAGACTTCTAACTTCGGATAATAGTTAGATAAAGCCTCCAATGCTAACAATGGAGCACTATGTTGGCATATTAGGAGACCTATTTGTAAAACAAAATTCGTTTTGAGATCTAGAAGCTGATTTTATTTCACAAAATTGATGTTGGATAAACTTAAGTTGCTAATGGAAGCTTTTGTTTTCCTACTTCCAAAAGTAGAGTAAATAGTTAACAAGCATTGATGAAAATATTATTATTAGTTGTAACTGTATCGATATCGAATAAGTTTCTAAAAATCGTAAGTTGATAAGATTTTATCGACCGATATATCACAATATGTCGTTGATATGTTAACATCTAACCGTATTGTTGTGTTTTCAAAAAATATTAGTATCAAGATACCCGACATTAATATATATTGGCTGATATTTTCATCTATGGCTATAAGTCTCCCCTGCTTCTTGCTCAAAGGCTCCCGATGAAAAGGAAAGCAAAAGAAGTTTATTCAACTACATGTGCTTCTGATTTCAGTTTTTCTTGTTTTCATATAGGACATGGAGTCGATAGTGGAGAACATGATGCAGCAGCTCTTATCCAAGGAGATTCTCCATGAACCCATGAAAGAAATCGGAGAAAGATATCCAAAATGGCTGGAGGAGCACAAAGACGGATTGAGCGAGGAAGATCACAAACGTTACTCTTATCAACTTGAACTCATACAGGAGTTAAATGGAGTTTATGAAACCGAACCGAATAATTTCACAAAAATTGTTGACCTCATGCAGAAAATGCAAGAATGTGGCCAACCGCCTAATGATATTGTCCACGAGCTTGCTCCCGAATTCGATCTCTCAAATCTTGCACAATTGTAAGCGTTTCTTTTCCCTTATTGGAATCTGAGTTCTAAGTTGTCAACTAATTTAGTATATAAGCAGACATGCATTGGAGGTTACGTTCATCAAACTTAGGCTACATGTTGTACATCATCCAATAAGGATAAAAATGTTGGTATAGGTATCAACCACAGCCGTATTGATATCAGACATATTAGATAATAGAATAGGTATTGAATATATTGGAAGAAAAAAAAATTCTAAAAATCATAAGTTTATAGAGCTGTGTTAACCAATATATTGAGATATGTCACTGATGAAGAATCATATCGTGATACTATTGTAGTATCGAAAAACATCAACCAATATTTGCATTAATGTATTTCAGTAAAACGATTCACAGATACCCTCCCTCAAACTAGTTCTCATTTGTAGGCTGTGTCTATTTCATCCCATGTCGGTCTCCTTCCATGGCCAAGTATGGTGTTGCCATTTCCCACCATTGACATCCTAGAATTTGGGGGGCTGTGTCTCACCATTAAGGCGCAACCCTTCTCTCACCTCGCTTCTGAGATATCCAACAGTTTAGGTGTTTCATTTTCAAATAAAATTTGAAATTAAATTAAACATAAAAACAAAAATGCCTGCCCCGTTAGATTTGTATCTAACAGCCTCGAATATGAGGTGCAGCCTCTTGAGTTCTCTATATCCTCCCAAACCCACAAAAATTATTTGTGAAAACTGTCTTCAGAAGGATTCTAGCCGGCATCAACTCAGTTTATACACATTTCCGTCGAGGATTGGAATTCAGGAAGATCTCATATAACCTTGCTCAGACCTTCAAAGTTGGAACGATTATATTTCGACCTTTTGAGATAATGTGCAGCAGAAGTTGCTTGGCTCCTGCTTTTTACATTGGACAAGGGAAGCCTTGCAGCAACTCGAGAGTTGTCATAACGTGACTTAATGATTATAAGTTCAAATCATAAAAATATCCTCTTATATAATATAAAATAGTAGTGAACTTTTCTGAAAATTCTACCATAATAAATTAGGGTATGTGTCTTATTGGTTGCAACTTCGTTTCGACCTTTGGGAAAGGTCATGACCCTGACCCGAGAGAGAGGTAGGCAAACCCAGTTTAGAGCCACCTTGGTTTGCAATGCTGTTACCATAATTTCTTGCAATGTTGTTGTATTGGTCGTATATTACGATATATCGGCTGGTATGCAATTTTTTGAGATTTTTTTCTTTCGATATATCCAATATCGATACGTACTTTCTGATATATTTGATACATATATAGCTGCGACATATGCTAATTTAGACATTGAGAATCTCAACTTCATCTCTCATTTTTTTCTGGACTTTGCAGGACCTCCGAGACGCCGGAGTCTCAACAGAACTGCCGTATTATGTGATCACGGTGTCAATTCGGAAGACCATGCTTTTCGGTTCTCGTCGATGAGCCCAACCTTTGGCCACAATAGGTGTGTTCATTTCCATATAAAAGAATGCCCAGATGTTTTTAACTCTTCATTATTTGTTGAAGTTCAGATTTAGAATAATCTTGATAGTGTTTGGGTAATTTTTTTTTTTTTTTTAGTTTAGGGCCTGTTCAAAAATTTCTAAAAATATAAAATGTTGTAAAAAATATATTTAAATTTGTTTGTTTTTCATTTGAAAAATTAGAACATCAAAATAAGGGGGAGGCTTGCTTGCAGGAGTGAGGAACGGGGTGTCCAGAAACTTGTGTTTTGATGCCCTACGTGAAGCATCGTCTTTGACTTCCCTCCTCATCATTGAAAATCCAACGGTGGGTGGTTTATAATATAAATATTATATGATGGTTTTTTTTTT
>JAODPA010102337.1:4968-21018 GCA_025585075.1 Nepenthes mirabilis | reverse complement strand
CCCCCCCCCCCCCCCCAACCCAGGACCCAGATGTTATTGTGCTCCCCTCGTGTCACCGTCAAACAGTTGAGTTGAGATCTTGTGTTGAGATGGTGGTGGAGGTGGGTTATGTGAAAATGGGACGGGAAAATGATGTCCTCAATCATGGAAAAGATATAAAAGAAAGTGGGCACTTTTTGGGTGCCCCCAACCAAACCATTTAGGTATTTGATCATGCGCCTCATATCTTGGAACTGTCGTGGGGCTGCAAAAAGAGGGTTCCGTAGTGAACTTAGGGAAACTGTTTGCATTCACAGGCCATTATCCAAGAGCCTAGGACCAGTGGCACCATTACCGATAAAATTGGTAGTAGATTGAGCTTGAGGCTCAGGGCTTCTCAGGGGAATCTGGATCCTTTGGGCTAAGATCCTCATCAATATCAATCTACTCTCCATTGATGACCAAGTTATCCATCTCCTGGTCTGAAATGAATCGAGACAACCTAACAAGACACTTTCTGATGTCTATGCCAGACCCAATCCACACCAACTAGCTTTACTGTGGGAGAAGATGGCTACATTGGTGCCTTCTTGGTCTCTCCCCTGGTGCATCTTCGGGGACTCCAACGATATCATATTCCCGGAGGAACAGCAAGGCAGAAAGTCGGCCAACCTTCAAAAGTGCCTTCAGTTTCAAGCCTGGCTGAGCAATTGTGGGTTGCCCGACCTGGATTTTAAAGGCCCCAAATTCACGTGGTAGAGTACGCGTGATCCCCCTGCATCTGTCAAAAAGTGCTTGGATACAGCCTTAGCCACTGATAGCTGTTAAGAGTAAATTTTTAGAAGGCCACTGTGAGTAACCTCAACAGGATCACCTCTGTTCACGACCCTTTTTGTCTTGACACTAGGGGTCTCTAAAGCCCTCAGGTTGGTTTAAAGCCTTCATATTAGAGGCTATGTGGTGCCATCATCCCTCCTACAAGGTTGTGGTGAACCAGACCTGGAGGGACGACACTCAAGGGTAGATCCCGAGCAAGTGGGATACTCACAAAGCATCCTTGAAAGAGTGGTAATATCTTCACACTTCAAAGCAAACTGGCCATGCATTTAAAAGGGATCCAGGATTCCCTCTCCAGAGTCGATTCTATCAGGCTTAGGAAGATTGAAGCCCACCCTTCGCAAAATGTTAATATTTGAGAGAGAGAGAAAGAGAGGAGGTTTTCTGGTATCAAACGACTAGGTTGGACTGGCCCACTCAAGGAGAATGGAATGCCTAATTCTGTCTTCACTACCACCGCAAGCAGGAAGAGGAGCTGTGTCACCAACCTTAAAAATGGGAATCGAAACTGGATCACAAATATCGAGGAGCTCTTAAGTATGGTGGTAGAGTATTTTAAAAAGTCCATCCATCCAAATCCCCACTTCCTGGGTAAACTGCTCTCTAATTGGCCTTTAATTAATGATGAGGTGAAAGGCAACCTTGGCAGCAAGCCATCTGAAGCAGAGGTTAAGGATGCGATGTTCTCCATGAAGTCAATGAAAGCTCCTCACCCTGATGGTTTCTAAGCCTTCTTCTTCCAAAACTCGTGGGACCCTAACAGGGAGGAGCTTACTTTGTTGGCAGGTAATGCCTTTAGCCATGGTAGAAACTCGGAGGAGATGAGCCACTCCCAGATCATCCTCGTTCCCAAAAACCATGCCTCTGATTCCCTGAACCAGTTTAGACTAATATCTCTCTGTAACATGGTGTACAAGATTATATCTAAAGTCATTGTTCAAAGGCTCAGATGCCTGATCAGTGATTTGTCAGCCCCGCTCAGGCTAGCTTCCTGCGTGGTACATCCACCAATGACAACATCATTATGGCCCAGGAAATCATCCACTCAGTCAACAAAGCTACGGCCAAAATTCAGGTATTGTCCCCAAAATCTACCTCACCAATGTGACAAAATGATGTGGGAGTTTGTTTGGGATACTCTCCAATCGCTTGATTTAGATGATAGATCAACTAATTTGATCATGAGCTGCATTTCCTCCTCCCCCACCCTTTAAGTGCTCTAGAATGGTGAGAAGACTGAAAGTTTTGCGCCCAATTTTTGCCTGAAACAGGGTGATCATCTATCCCTGCATCTCAGTTTTCCTTTGTCTGGAAAGACTATCCCACATGATTAGCAATCAAGTGGAGGTTGGTCGGTGGAAGCCGATCAAGGTCTGCAGAAATTTCCCTGCCATGTCCCACCTATTCTATGCTGACGATCTCCTGCTCTTTCCCAAAGCTAGTACTGACCAGATCTCCTTAATTTTGGATACTCTCACTGCATTTTGTCAAGCTTCGGGTCAATGTATCAATCCACAGACCAAATGCTAACGGAAGTCTGGGTGGGATATCCAAAGAATATGTGGATTTAAGAAGGTGGATAATTTGGGGAAACGTTTGGGGAGCTCAAATCTTCCATCGCAGACCTAGTGCCTCACATTACCAAGATTTAATCGGAAAGGTTGGCAAAAGACTCCTTGGTTGAAAAGCTAAAAGGCTGTCCGTTGCAGGTAGGACCACCCTCATTCAATCTGTGGTCCAGGCAATACCCATGTAAGCCATGCAAACTCAGGCCTTACCCGAAGAGCATTTGCAATCATCTAGAGAGCATCAATCGCAACCTACTTTAGGGTGAAAAGCAATTTCATCCTGTCAACCCGGAGGAATCCTTTCGTACTAATGGAAGGGGGGGGGGGGTTCCATGTCTTAGAAGTGCAGCCAACAATGGTATGGCTCTTATAGACAAACTTAGCTGGGAGCTTCTGAAATGTTTGACAAAGCCCTAGGCTCAGATTATGAGACAAGTACCTGATGAACGAAGACGACTTCTCTGTCAAAATTCATCCTTGAGCCTCTAGTACTTGGAATAGCATTATTAAGACCAGAGGTCTTATTCAGAAAGATGTTACCTGGTAGGTTGGGAATGGCAGGAAAGTTGACTTTTGGCAGGCCACATTTCAGACGAGGAACTTGAAAATAAAGTCTCCAGCCATGTCACGCAAGAGGGCACTTGGGATTAGGATATCATCAAAGACAAGCTGATCGAGAGAGGGGTTATGCTTCTGAGAGGTAGACACATCTCCTTGGCAGCTGAGGTGGAGGATAATGTCATTTGGAGCAGTAGCTGGTTGGTTTTCGGTGGCTTCAGCATACCAGCTTCTACAGGATCCCTTAAAGGAATGATGGTACATCCTGGGAAAAGATCAGGAAGTTGGAAGTGCCACCCAAATACAAAGTTTTCCTTTGGCTGATGTCTAAATCTAAATTATTAACCAACGTTCAAAGGGTGAACAGAAGTCTTGCCCTCTTAGACACGTGCCTGCACTATGGTTTACCAGATAATCTGGATCATCTTCTCTGGGACTGTTCAATCGCCAGTGAAGCATGGAGGATGATGCTGGGTAATAGCTACGCAACTATGCAGAGGTCTCCACCCAAAAACTGGATTTCAAATGATCATTTTATAAGTATAATACCTCAGGAGCTAATGAAACTATTTTAATAAAATTTAATTGTCTCAACTCCAGGTTTCTGTTGGTAAGTATGAGTTTCTCCTCTTGCATCTTTCTTCCGACCTCGTAGTTTATTTGGAACAGGAGGAATGTGGTTGTGCTCAGACAATAAAACCACAGGAATAACATCACGATGAGAGCTATCTGGCACATTGTGGAGGATCTCTTCCAAGCGCACGTCCTTGCAGCTGCTGCTATCCCAAGATGATCAGATTTTTCTTCCCTGCACCGGACCCACCCATGTCAGGACTGGACAAAGTTAAACATGGATGCGAGCATTATTGGCTCAGATCTAACACCCTAGTATTTTGATTCAGGCTTATTTGACTTTTGACCAAAGGGATCATTAATGAGAGTAATTAATGAGCTGTTGATTACAGGTGAGTCTGAGCTAAATGCAAGTTGAGACTGGTTGGATCAAAATTGCAGGAACATGAAGGTGGGATATTTTGGTAAATTTTTTCGTTGTTGAAACATAATATTGGTACCTTAAAATATTTATTAGGGCTGTTATGACTTTAATATGTGTTTTGTGCAATTGAAGGTGAGATTTTGTAGCTTCTGGTTCATTCTCTATGTTAGCCGTCATTTTTTATCCTTTCACATTATTGTGTGAATATACTTTCATCTTCCTTCAATTGGCTACACTCTGTTAATAACGAGGACAACTAATCCACGGATTAGAGCGTACTTATGAGAGAGTAAAGTTTATTTTCTTTCGCTGCTCTCCCTTGATTGTATTCACACTATCATCCACCTGCTATTTAAGTGGAAAACACCTTTCCAATCATTTGCTGTACCCTGTTCACACTAAGTAATAGAGAGGTGTTTTCACGTCTGTATTTGTTGATCGATTATTTTCACACGTATTGAGGTAAGGGATTTTCCTATCTCCTTATAATCTCATATATCATGCAAGTAAAATCTCTATTGTTATTGGACACTCTACTTTTTGATACTTGTTAATCGGAACCTGTGAAATTCTTCTTGTTTTTATTAGTTTCAATTATAAATTAATATAACAAGTAATGTACAGGATTTGTATGCTTAATCTCATGATCAGTTTTCAATAATTTTTTGTGCGACATTTTGATGCTTCATAATTATTTGATCATTGTTTCAAATGATGTTTGAACGCCAACGTGTGCATGGTCAATAGAAATATTTCATACTTATATATAAATTTTCTTCTTACATATGATTTAGGACAATTTTCATTCAGTCTTAGTGTAGAAGACTGTTTTGATGCTTGACATATTGCTTGCAAAATAGAAATCAGGTATTCATAATTTGAATATTTGGCATTTGATTGATGCGGCATAGGATAGTTATTCTAGAACTAAGCCGAGAGTGTAGGACAATAGTGGACAAGTAGAGTGCCATGTGCCGAGTACTCAATGTACTTAGAGAATCGTTTCTCTTATTCTCGGTCATTGATTATCTTTCTTCGTGTGACTATAGAAGCGTATGTTTTTGGTATATCTATAATTAAGGTAAAAGATTATACAAAAATAATATAGTCTAAAGGAATATGGACTACAAAACCATAGTGTGGTTTATAATTGTCTGATACTAATCTCCATTTCTCGGTGTGTTGAGGCTTGTGTTCATGGGAAGATTCTTAGTCCTGCGAACAATATTCGGTAAGATATCGAGAGAGATTTTATTGAGTGGTGTTGGGTTTAACATGTGAGTAAGATTGAGACGGAGTATTTTATTTCGTCACTCAAGCATGGCTCACAGTGAACAATGAGATATGAGTGTAGCATATTCCAGATTGACCCTAATAGGTAACAGGAATATTGTACGACAGAGTTGAGTTTGTTATTTGTGCATCACCGGTGGCAAATATTATAAGACCACATAGTTGGCCGCTTATCAAATTTATAAGCATCAGTATCTTGTAAATGTTACACTGTCATTGGTAGCAGGCATGTAGCCATTGATTCACTATAATAGAATAAGACTCGAGAATATTACTTTGATATCTCATATAGTTGTGACTTCTATTGAAATAGGTTAGAAAGAACATGCTTTCTAGTTAATATGTGGATTTGAGAGAATCCTGATTACATTGATATTTGGAAATCTAGATAGTTGGCTTGTAACTTATTTTGTAGTGGCCTTAACTCTCAGATAGATGTTTGCAAATTATTATTGTTCTGTATATTGATGTTACTTTTTTGAATTATATTATTGATTTCTGGTGTTATTAATCATATCACCTATTGAGCATTTGACTTACTTTTTTATTTTTTCTTGGTTTAAGAGTAGAATAGGTTGACATCAGAGTAGCGGTGATCGTATCACTGCACTAGAGATTTTAGGTAGAGAAACAATTTTCGAGTTTAGAAGCATCATGTTGAGAGATGGGAGTTTCTTTTTGGTTTGATAGATGTTGGGACTGCTTCCCTTTAATATTATTCTATATGAACATTTATGTAATCTTGTTTCAATAATTTTGATATTTATTATGAATATTTTATTCATGATATATTTATAAGAATTATTTATGGGTTTGAGTTTTTTGTGTAGTCAATTCATGTCGAATTAGGTGACTTGAGTTCAAGTCGCCACATCAGGCACGGCAAGCTTGGGACAAGGAAGGGACAAGGGTGGCAGATGGGGTGCAGGTTTTTTGGGCCATATTGGTATTTGCCACCCTCTGGCACTGAAATTGAAAGCCATCCTGACTACAATACATTTCAGTTGGAAGCTGGCGTTAAGGAAAGTTGTAATCGGCACAAACTCATTATTGGCTTTTCATCAAATTTTGAGTCGGTTTGACAAGTAAAACCCCAACAACAGGCGCTGAAGGAATGCAAAGAGCTGTTGAGGATGGACCGGAAGGCCTCTATTCAGCACGTTTCGTGTGAAGTTAACAGGGCAGCCGATTTTTTCCCCAAACTGGGGCTCAACATGGCCAATAATCTCCATAGCTGGACAACTTCCCCTACAGTCTCATTCCTATTATTGAGAGAGATCTGGATTTTGCTCTCCAGGTGGATAACTGGCCTCAGCAGGGTATAAGCTAATCTAAGTGATAGCAGCCTTTCTTTTTTTTTTCCTTTTGCCTTTGCATAAATAAAAAACTAGGCACATTGACTTTATAAAACAACATGGATGAGACGGGTTACATATTTTAACCTAACTTTCACGAGCTGAGCTCAAATTATAAGGGAATTTATTTAGTACTCAGCTCAAACTTGATCTATTGGTTAAATAAGCTCATAAAGAACAGACTCAAGCTCCAATGGCTGAGCTTCTCAGGTCAAATCCAAATGAGTTCTTACCGAATAACCACAAGCCGAGCTTGGAATATTTTAGTTTGTTTAGCTAGGGTGAATACCTTGAACAATTCCATGCAGTTTAAACCCAAAAACAAGCCACAATAAAAATAAAATCTTATATTATATTTTAGTAAAATTGATTATATAAATTTATTTTTGTCAAATCATAAAGGATAATTGACGGCCCAGGAGTAGTTAGCTAATACTTTGACGATGAAGTATAAAAATTGGAATAAAATAATATATCTGCTAAGCGATCAAAGATGTCAAAGAAATGTAACAGGCAATTAATTTAAAGGAACCATCGTAGAATAAAGATTTCAGGATGTTTATTCTCGCACCAATAGGGAAAAAAGGTAATATTGTTTATATCCAGAAATGAGAAAATAAATATTTCGAACCAATCACACCCAGACTAGCGGCCACCGCCGGCAACCTAAACAACTATTAGCAACCTATTCAATAATTGCTCATGAATGAGATAATTATTCCCCACATATATCAAATGGTGTATTACTTATTCTCATCCTCATCTTATTTTCAAACAATATAATGTTTAATTCTCACATTAGAGTTTCTTGTTTAACAAACCAACATAAAGTAACTGTCTATCTGATAAGGAATCAAATCCCTCGTATAGCACGGGCAACTGTGCGACCTTCTAAGGCCATCCACTTAATGGAGCTCTATTGTCATATCAAAGATCAAAGTAATAAAAGAAAGAGGGTTAATATTTATTTTGTATTTTAATAATTTGTTTTGATCTCAACCCTCCATCTTTTATCACTCAAGAGTAATCAAAGTTGAAGCTAGTCTCTCCAATTGTAGTGAATCACCTTAGATAGCTGTAATAGCCATCCAACTTGAGAGGTCCCCTTATCCATTGAATCAATAGGATTAGAAGTTGAATAAACAAACGGTGAATATTAAATAATCATTTAAATCATGTGATACAATCTTCACCGTTTATGCATTCAACTTTTAATTCTAACTGTTGAATAGATATGAGAATCCTTCCACTACCAAAACACCACTCCCTAAAAGAAATTAAATATGAAATCACATATCAACTACTATCAATGTACTGTGTCATGCAATATCTTGGGTTCAGATTCCTCTTGATCAAACGATTCCTAGCATTGGTTCACAAAATTTATCATTTCATTTGTCAGGCATCTCTTTCACAAATACTTTCAAATAGTCACCAAACAACAGATAGAAGTTCTGCATGTGATTGATTTTCTTTTCAATTTGAATCTTTTATACTTCAATAGTTACATGCTTTCTCTGTTTACAGTTGATAAACTTACATGCAAGGGGACAATAACGTGGAAGTAGGCAATTTTACAGAGCAGTCATGAGTCATGCACCTTCCACAGGATTCAAATAGCGTCACACGCTTTCTGTTGTGTCAGTCTTCCAAGATATGTTGCTGCTCCAGCTCAATTATGTTTTCAGCCAAACTACTTAAAGTGCTATTTGAGCTTCCATTGGAGCTCCTGCACTCTGACAACTGTTCTCGGAGACTTCGAACAAGTTCGCTGAGTTTTTGAATGTTCTTCTCTTGAGATAAGATGATCTGCAATAATTAACAGGGGCTAATATTAGTTATCAATTAGTAATATTAGTACACTGATCAAAGTCTATCAAAATCTAGTGCAAAAGACTGTGAAACAAACGAAGTTCTAAGATTTGGATTAACTCTGGAAAAAAGGCCAAATGGAAATTCGATTTGGCATCCAATAGCATTTTGAAGCAATAAACCTATAAGAATTTTGAAATTAGTTCATGTAAGTGTAATAATAATTTCAATACTTCGGCACGGTATGAACCAGTCATGTTCCTTCAACATCAACTTCCCCTGCACCATCTTCTGTATCACATCAACAAGGACTAATTCAACTCAATTTCCATCTTTTGTAGCCGCATGTACATTCAACAAAGAAAACAGACAGACAGAAAAAAGAAAGTCAAGCTAAACTTAGTTTGTCACAATGCTAATCCCATAATTGGTGGACAATAAATCTTCACTTGAAGAAAAATGTAGGAATCTGTAGTAACAATGTTAATATGATGTCAGATCAAAATGTAACAGCCAATTTTTCAATTTATATCTGTGACGTCATAATTATTATGCATTGGGTGAATATGAAAAGTCATTATATAACAAATATTTTGAAAAAAATTAGATTTTGAAAAAATGGGATCGGCGCCTAATTAGTGCAAGTATGGTGCATGTGGGCAACTCCGGTAGAAGCTCTGCGCATGAGGGACGCTTGATGACATGCTCGTGCGTGTTTTAGGCAGTAGGTTCATACTTGAGGGGCACATATAGTGCGCTCGCGCAAGGATTAGGCAGAACGTGTCATGCCTAAGGTGTGCTTGATGCAGCGGCCGTGCACGCATGTGTATAAAAATTGCACCTAATGTGTGCTTATCTAGCGCCTGTGCGTCATAGCTTAGTATATATGAGTACGCGGTGCATTGCCACTAGAAATCAAGATATTTGGGTTGGACTTGTTGATCGATTCATAACCTTCCGAGCACAACCCCGCCCGATTTTTATCAATTGCGTCGGAATAAGGGAGAGAAGAGAGAGAATAGAGAATGAAGAAAGCGAAAGAAGAAAAGAGATGAGAAGGAAGGAGATTTTAGAACCATTTTGTGTCAAATTTACTAAATCTAAGATTTAAGATATATATATTAAACTCATTCTTTGATCTATTGTTTAAATCTTTGGGTTTAACTACCAATTCTTGTTTAAATGTACATGTATATTACCCTTTTTGCCCATTTTTTGAATATTATAGCATGCATGTGTATTTTACCGAACATTTTGAAATTTTGCTGGGTTTTACGAATATTTTGAGATTTCGTTTGTTTTTATCAAACATTTGGGTATTTGAAGGATTATGTTTTTATATCGAAATATTGTAAAAAAAAATATGAAGTATTTATACATTTGATCTTACATATTATTTTTATACAAGCCTTTGATGAGGACTTTATTTTGTGATATAATCTAAATTTGTACTTTCCCAAGAGAGATGGAAAAGTTTTGTATATTTGTTATATAGTCTTTTGCTTCACCAATGAAAATCATTGTAAATCAATTGGCGGTTTATATTCGGACATGTTCTAGAATATTAGACGCACTTTAAGAATGCACCTATTATCCACTGGTGAAAAAAGTAACGTTTGACCTCATATATATGGTAATATAGATGGCTACCTACAGGTCTTAAATAGCATTGTATCAGTCTATGGTTACCGGAAATATAAATAACTCATTCTTTAAAATTGGTTTTTTGATTAATCAGTATGCGAGCCACTAGCCCTTGGTTTATATATTTTCACATGATTTGGATTCTCATATTTTGAAAAGCTTCGTATTTGTTTTGAAAATTGGCCTTCTGAAATTTTTGCAAGTTCTCAATATTATTTTTCGAATTCCATGATTTATGGAAGCATTATACATTTGGTATTTTGAAGTTTTCGTATGATTTGCATGATTTAAATATTTACATATTCTGAAATGTTTGTATGATATCATGATTTGAAATATATTTAACAATAATTTGGTTTTTTGTATAAAATTTTATGATTTTCTGTCTTCCCATCTGATTTACAACATATATTTGTATATTGTACATATATATACCTTACTGAGCGTTAAACTCACGTTTTGCAACTGTTTTGAACCCCTTCTAGATTAGTGGGCGATGGATTCCAACAGGACATGGACCGAAGATTGATGAAAATTTTTGTTTAATTATAGTAGTAATTTTGAGTATTGTTAAATTAATTGCACTGTATTAAATATTTAGATTTTTTAATTTTACAGTAGGGATTTTTAGGCTGATAAGCGAGAATGGACATCATGTACTGTTTTTCTTTTGTTGCGTATTTTGGGTATCGTAGTTATATGCTTTTCCTTCCAGGGAATTGTGGATTGAATTAGTATAATATTGTTTTGATGCCAAACGAAGATAGTTTGGCTAGTCCTATGATCGCTGTCTTCTAAGTTTTAAATATGTTGCTTATGGTATTCATCTAGAATGACAAAGCCGGCTTTGGTTATTGGATTGCCATCATTTATGGATAATTCTTATATGTTATGTTATTATTATTACTTACTTGTACCAAGGTTGTGATAGAGAATGGTATCTAAAAAAGTCATAAAAAAACATTTTAAATGATTTAAGGAACTAAATGTTGAATTTTGTTATATAATAGGGATTAAGATGTTAGGAGGAAGAGGTGCTTGTTCTAGTCGCGTGGAGGACTATTTGGCTATGATGCCTAGAATGACGGATATTATGGATCGTATGGTCAAGCAACACGATGCGGGGCTTACGACACATTAAGAAAGTGGAAACCAGGGGCACTGTTTGACTACTTTGATCGTTTTACACATGCACAAGTCTCTGACTTCTTAGGAAATCAGATCCGATTAAAGTAAAGATATGAATTCATCATGTGGAGAAGGTGTTTGAGGTGATAAATTGCTATGCAGAAGAGAAAGTCAAGTTCGTAGCCTATAAGCTAGATGGAGAGGTCGACCATTGGTGAGTCATGCAAAGGAGAATTCTGGGTTCGGAGAACGTAGAGATTTCATAGAACGTGTTTTTAGAGGCTTTCATAGATAAGTACTTTCCAGAAAGTGTTCGTGAGCAAAAAGGGAAAGAGTTTGCTTGGCTAAGGAAAGGAAATTGCTCAGTGGCGGAATACGGCACCAAATTTACTAAAATGGCTCATTTTGCCCCGCATATAGTTGCAAAGGAAGCCAAGCGGGTGAGAAAATTTCTTCAAGGCTTACAAGATTCAACTCAATGGCAGCCAATGCCCTTGCACTTGAGGATATACGAAGAAGTGCTTGACTGTGCCTTGCTCATTGAGTAGTAGCAAGAGAGAGAACAAAATTTTTTGAGATTAAGAATGTGAACTGTGGAGGCTAGAGTTCAAGAGTAGAAAGATCCCACTTGAAGTCAAAGCCACAAGATACAGGAAAATCTTTTGGAGTTCAATCATCACAGACAAAGGCACAACATTTGATGTCAATGTGCAACCACTGTGGGAAATACTGCGGAGGGCAACTGTGCAACAAACAACTCAAAACTTGTTTCAGTTGTGGGCAAATTGGTCACTGGGTAAGCGAGTGCCCCTTTCTGTCAAGGCATGTGGATCAAAAGCCTACCATCCCAGGGAAAGCTTTTGCAGTGATAGGAAGAGATGTTCAGGCCAATCCGTCAGTGGTTGAAGATAATATGCTAATATTTGAATCAATGAAACATGTTGGTTAATTCGACGTCTACACATTCTTTTGTAGCCCCTCAATTTGTTTGTAAATTATGTTTATCTCCTAGAATTTTGGACTATGCATTAGTAACATCCACTCCGTGGACAAGTCCTTAGTAGAGGACATTATGGATCCCCAATGTGTTGTTTGGGTTAGCGGGTTTGAATAGTCCATAGACTTCATTATATTAGAGATACATGAATTTGATATCATCCTAGATATAGATTAGATAGCGTGTTACCATGCAAGTGTTGATTATTTCAATAATAAAGTCATGTTTTGCATTCCAAGTTATGAATCTTTAGAGTTTCAAGAAAATATTGTGAAGGAATAGGCATGTTTGATTTCTGCTTTGCATGCACGTCATTTGATGTGATGCGGGTGTTAAGCTTACCTTGCTTATATTACCTTTGCTGGGAGCCATTATGTGCCTATTGAGGAGATTTTGGTGATATGTGAATTCAAAGATATCTTTTCGAAAGAATTGCTTGGTTTGCCTCCAAATAGGGATATTGAATTTGCCATTAACTTGGTGCTAGAATCCGCATATTTTTGAAAGCTCCATATAAAATGGCCCTATCTGAATTAAGAGAAATGAAACAACTACAAAAATTAATGGAGAAAGGATTCATCTGACTAAGCATTTCGTCGTGGGAAGCTCTAGTACAATTTGTAAAGAAGAAATGATGGATCAATGAGATTGTGTGTGAATTATTGAAAGTTGAACAAAATCGTGACTAAGAATAAGTATCATTTATCAATGATTGATGATTTGTTCGACTAATTGCAAGGAGTTTAAGTTTTCTCCAAAATTGATTTGCATTTAGGGTATCATCAATTGAAAATTAAGCAATGAGATACACCATAGACGACGTTTCAAACGAGATATGGCCACTATGAATTTTTGTTTACACTTTTTGATTTAACTAATGCACCTACTGCATTCACGGACTTGATGAATGCGGTTTTTCAACTATATTTGAATTAATTTATAGTGGTCATTATTAACGATATTTTGATTTATTCAAAGAGCTATAAGGATCCTGAGGCCCATCTGATAATGACCTTGTAGGCTTTGAGAGATAAACGACTATTCACAAAATTGAAGGACAAATTTTGGCTTGAGGAGGTGTCCTTTCTAGGACACATTATTTCTAAAGAGGAGCGGAGGTGGATCAAAAAAAGATTGAAGTGCTTGCTAATAGAGAACGACCGATTAATGTTACTGAGGTTCATAATTTCCTTGGATTGGCCAGATTTTATAAATGCTTTATTAATAATTTTTCAAAAATTCTGATACTTTTGACTCAGTTAATCCACAAGAAATAAGCATTACATTGGGTTGAGGAATATGAGATAAGATTCCAAGAACTAAATAGTCAATTGACTTTTGTACCAATTTTAGCAATTCCCAGCGAAACTTGAGGTTTTGTAGTTTATTGCGATACTTCAAAAAAAGGATTGGGTTATATTTTGAAGTAGTATGATCGGGTTATAGCCTATGGCTCAATGCAGTTCAAGGTTTACGAAGAGAACTATCCTACCCATGATTTGAAATTGGCCACAGTTATCTTTGCTCTAAATATATGAAGGCATTATTAGTATGAAAAGAAATTTGTAGCATACTCCAACCACAAGAATTCAAAGTACTTATTTTTGCAAAAAAAGAATTGAATATGAAACAACGATGTCGGATGAACTTGTTGAAGAATTATAATTGCAAAATTCAATATTAGTTAGGAAAGATGAATGTAGTCGCCGATGTTTAGAATTAGAAATCATGGGCGTGATGGCTCACATGATGATTAAAGAATAGGAGATAATTGACAGAATGAAGAACTGCAATATTCGTTTGCTTTCTCAAGGCTTGAGGATGATATTGTGGTATTTTTAAATGCAATTGGTGATTTTGGAGGATATTACGAAGTCTCAAATGGACAAGCCATATGGAAATCATCGAAGATTTGAACAATGAATTACGGGCAAGCTTTAACGTTTGCGTAGATGGAGTTATTCGGTTTCGAAATCATAGGTGTGCCCAATATCAGAGATTTAAAAGAAGATATTTTGAATGAAACCTATAGAGCTAAATATAACATTCATCTCAGAATTAACAAAACATATCAAAATATGAAGTTCTTTTGAGGGGGAAATATGAAGCAGGATATAACAATTTTCGTAGGAAGATATATTGCATGCCAATAGGTCAAACACTGAACATCAAAGGCCTCTAAGATTTTTTTAGCAATCTTTGCTTGTTCCTAGGTAGAAATGAAAACATATTACGATGATTTTTATGCTAGGATTGCTTAGGACAATGAGGAATTATGATTTTATTTGGGTGATTGTGGATCAATTGACGAAATTGGCACATTTTCTTTCAGTGAAAACCACAGTCTCAAGAGACCATTCGCTACAACTTTATATCAATGAAATTGTGCAATTACATATGATCCTAGCTTCAATTGTTTCTAATCGAGACCCAATATTCATATCCAAATTTTAAGAAAGCCTATATAGAGAACTAGATACAAATTTGAAAATCATTACGACATTTCACCCCTAAACAGATGGACAATCAGAAAGAATAATATAAATTTTGGAAGATATGCTTAAAGCCTCTGTTTTGGATATAAGCGGTAACTAGAAAAATTATTTGTTGTTAGTTAAAGTTGCATACAATAGCAGTTAACAGCTCGAAATCAAGGTAGCTCCATTTGAGGCATTATATAGAAAAAGATGTCGGTATCCTATCAATTGGGAGGAGATTGATGATCATAAGCTTTTAGGCCCCGACATAATCCAAGAAACATCGGACAAGATTACATTAATTCGGGATCATTTGATAGTGGCACAGAGCTATCGCAAGAGATCTGATTTGAATTTCAAAATAAGTGATCACGTATTTTTAAAGGTGTCTTTGAGGGAAGGAATTTCAAGATTTTGGATCAAAGGGAAGCTGAAATCGAGATTTATTGAGCCATTTGAAATTTTGCAGTAAGTCGGATATGTATCTTATAAATTATCCTAATCTCCAAATTCGGTTGATTGTCACAATGTATTTCATATTTCGATACTTTTAGAAGTATGCTTTTGATCATTTGCATATCATAAGATATGAACCAATATAAATTAATGAAAATTTGACGTATATGGAAGTTCTAATTCAAATTTTGTGAAGGCAAGATCAAGTTTTGTGTACTAGAGTAATTCAATTAGATAAAGTTCTCTGGAAAAATCATTCATGTGATGAAGCAACTTGAAAATACGAGTATGACATTCGGAAGAAGAATTTGGATATGTTTTTCCAATAAGGTACTAAATTTCAAAAACAAAATTTTATAATAAATGGAGAGTTGTAATACCCAATTTCCTAATTTATATTTGTCAAACACATAACTATTATCCATTGGGAGAATATAGAAAATTTATTATATAATGAAAATTATGAGAAAAATTAAAATTTGAGAAAACAGGATCAGCAGTTGATCAGTACAGGTGCTACTTGTGTGCAATTCTGGCAGAAGCTGCTGGCAGAAGCTCTGCACAAGAGGGGTGCATGATGGCACACTCGTGTGTGCTTTATGCAGGATGTTCGTGCCTGAGAAACGCATATGGGACACTCATGCATGAATTGGACAGAATGTGTCGCGTTTGAGGTGCACCTGATGTAGCGCTTGTGCGCTCATATGCACAAAAATGGCGCCTATTTGGTGCTCATGCGTCGATTTGAATATAAAAGGGTCCTCTACTCAATTTTCATCATTTGTGTGGGAAAAAGGGAGAAGAGAGAGAAAGTGAAAAGAGAAAGATGAGGACGAAGGAGAATTTGAGCCATTTTACATCAAATCTATTAAATCTAAAGTTTAATGTAAGTATATCTAAATCTCTTCTTTAATTTATTGTTTAAATACTTTATTTTTACTAATTCTTG
>JAODPA010102326.1:0-21021 GCA_025585075.1 Nepenthes mirabilis | reverse complement strand
ATTTTAGAAGTGATATAAATTAAAATTACGATAATATTTTAATATGTTATTTTAATTTCAGCATTTTATAATGGAAACAATAAATCTCAAACTCTAATAAATCTCAACTCTGTCCACTTTAATAGCAGTTCATTAGGTAACATATGACTAGAAAAGGGAGGAAAAAAATAATTGACTGATCCCATGTAAACACAACTGCATCCAGAGTAGCATAAACAAATGAGCCAGTTGATATGTTCGACACCTCCAGCATGTCTGACAAACAACACCAATCAGGAGACAATTAAGAGTAAATCATCAGACGGTGCGGTCGAAATAATTTGTTTTTTTAAGTAAAATGGGAAAATGAAAAGAAAAGAGGGAATGATGGCCAACAGTTCCTCTGTGACACGTAGCGGTGGCGGCGGCAGCGGTGGCAGCATCAGCTGAGAAGGGATCTTGTCAGGTGCTCACGTGCTATTGCCAATGCTTGAGATATTGTCTATTCATCAAGACACCAAAGACTCACCGGTTAGGAGCTTTCATTTTCTTTACACATCTAGGGGGCTATGGTTAAACAATGATGATCAATTTTAGTAAATAATCAAAACTTAGAATATATAAAAGAGAAGGCACATGTGTAGTCTCTCTCTCTCTCTCTCTCTCTCTCTCTCTGCGCGCTAGTCTCTGATGTGTAATTCTTCTAGAGTGGGTAGTTACGCACAAATAGCCTCTCACAAAGTCGTTTACGTGGCAGCTTCTAACGATTTCACTAGAAGATTGATGCTAGTGGTTCCTGATCATGTTGGCTCAGCTCAAGCAGCTTCTATAAAGGGAGAGTCTACTGTTGACAATTTATGCCAAGCCGGGAATTAGCAATGGGGTATTGTAGAAAGGGAGAGACTATTGATGTTTAATCAGGTTTGGTGTAAGGAAATTGTGTCATTCAGTAGATTGGAGTTTCCCGGAATAGCTCTGGGTCTCTAAGCGTTTACCACAACTGTTTAGCAAGATGGTTATGCGTTGTGTAAACCACAACTCAGTTCTCGTCGAGGTTGATGGGGCACATTGTTTCGACTCTAAAAAGGCTTAAGGACTGTAGCCCTTTGTGCTTGTAATGGAAGAATTTGCTCCAAAACCCAGATTCATGAATTGGCTACATTCTCAACCCAAGTGCAAGCAGATCCCTATCACTCACCTAAGTTTTGCCGATGATGATCCCTTGTTGCCTTGTAGAGCTGATGATAGTTTTGCTAAATTTAAAGGTTGCTTGGACTAGTAGCTTTTTCACAGGCTAGTAGTCTTTAAGCAAATCTGTCACGGAATACTAGTATTTTCAATGGTGTGTATAGGCAGGAGGGGATAGATGAAGCTTGCTGAAATATGGGGCGCCGTGTAAGGAAAACTGCGAATGAGGTAACTTGGGGTGCCTTTATCTACTGTTAGGGCTTCAGGGAAGCAGTTCTCACCTACAATTGAGCTGAGTTACAGCTAAAGTAAAGAGTACGATGTCCAGATTTATGACCTCTGCTGGAAGAGTTCTGAATGTTTGCTCAATGTTATTCCTAAGTGATGATGAGACAATTGCCATTTTACAATTTAGTTAGTTACTGGAAAATGCAGAGATTATATTGAACAAGCTAAAGATCCGATCCGAGACAGACTACATGTACTGGTTAATGGAAGAAGACTTGGCTCTGCATAGAAACTGATCATTCATGCTGTCATGGCTCTGAGCTTTGTTTCTCCCACATCTTCAGAGATTCTATTTATGTCAAGTGTAACTATTAGAATCGTCTATAATCCACTATTTGATAGCTTGGGGAAAAGAAGACGGTCTTCTGGCTATACAACTCATCATTTACACTATAATTCTATCACATGCACAAAATATGAAAGAGCCACCATATATGAGACATTATAAACATTGACTTAAACGTAGGTGTCATTGAAAATTCTGAACACATGCTAGGTCAGTGAAAAACACCAAAAAAAACTCAGTATTCTTTATAAAGGCCCTAGTGAATTCCGGGTTTACAATTTTGGATGCAAGAAAATGACAGAAAAATGGATGTAGCACTCACCTGCTCAGACAAGGGAGCAGCAGAATCAATGCTATTAGTTGCCACTTTTCCAGCAATGACATTGGCATCTGTTTCAAGAACCATCCTGCCAAAAATTTCAACATGTTAACCAACTATGACAATCACTCAATATATGGTTTGCCACAACTTTCTGACCAGGGCTTGCATTCTGCTAGGTTTGCAGTTCTTCCCCAAATGATCATTTCATATCAATAGCTCCTGCATGGTTATTTCATTACTTCTCAAAGAGTATTGAAGCAAGGGAATCCAATCCCACCTAAGCCAACTATGACGACCACTAAATGGGGGGTCAAGATAATCTAAAAAGGGGCATGCATTTCTCACAGATATTATCTTCACATCAATGTCTCTTTGCTTGGTTATTGCTACTCCTCAACAAGGATTGAGTCAAGAAGGTGCATCTCCTTTTTTCCTTCATCACTGCTATGGTGTATATCTAGAGAGTCAAAGGGCCTAGTTGATAACCCTAATTTCAACTCTCCTAAAAAAATGTGCATTGTTGAAGGTAAGTATGCATAATTTCACTAGAAATTGGAATGAATGGGACTCTGTCACCACTTGTTTGAAAAGATTCTTTTTGCTATCAAATCTCAATGCAAACTCAACAATGCTGTCAGCATATTTGGTGGGTCAAGGAAGAGGATAAATTGTCTATTCCTAGGAAGTAAGAACCTAAGAAGCATGACCACATAAATGGGATATGAATATAACAAAACACGGACACGGAGATATGTTATTTTTCTAAAAAATAGGACACAACACATTAGGAACACATTAGCCAAAAAATAGTTTCTTATTAAAATCAAAAAGAAATTGATAAAAAAATGCAATTTTACACTACATGAGCTCTGAATAATCCATACACATGCAAATTGCATAATTATAGACAATAAAACCATTTTTGCTCCCTACGTTTTTCTTGGTAAAGGGAATATATCTATCAAAAACACTTCTTTAATCCTTCCACTGATTTCTAGTTGGAAGAATTTTAGATCAGAGTAAGCTTTCTATCTACTATAATGGGTTCTAGGAGCTAGTTCTCTCCAACAAGAGTCTCTCTCTCTCTATGTAAGTTGTAAGTAATGGGTTCCAAGAGCTAGTTCTATCCAACAAGAGACTATGTTGTAGATGTTTTTAATAATTAGCCCAAAACTATGATTATTCAAGTTCACTATATTGTTTTCAGGAAAAAAAATCCAGGTGTGCCCTAGCACAATAGATAATGTCTCCAACTTATCCAAACATATCCAAACTAAATTGAAAATTCTAAAAGCATCCAAGCATGTTTGGAACATGTCAGTGTTGAATAGTTGTTTAACACAAACACTGCCTTAGAGAACTTGCTCATGCTTATAGTAGTAGATTACAAGATCTCTCTCTCTCTCTATTTTTTTTAGTTCTGAGAAAATAGACACCGAAAATATTTGTCTAGTCCCTGTAGTTATCCAATTTCTAATTGAAAGAATTTGGCTACAGCAAAAGCTCTCTCTCTCTCTCATCAATTTCCTTAGGTGACAGATTACAGCTATTCTCTCCAACATGAGACAATGTTTTGAATTTTTCCAATTTGTACAAAACTAAGCTTTTTCAAAAAAACAATTGCAAAAGATCAAAGAAAAATTGTATATGACTGTGTCACAGCTGCTGTGAATTAAATCAAATTCTTACATTTTTTAGTGTTCCAGGCAAGTATCTAAGCATGATAAGTGTTAGTGTTTCGTAGCTAGGAACTACACCAGTGAGATATCTTGAGTTATTTAAGAGGATTGAGAGCAGTAACTGTCCACCATTTCATTAGATTGCCGCAAAGTTTGAATAGTTTGTCAAACAAGTTCTAGTCTTATGGTGGCCAGATGAAACTAATTAGGTTATTCTAATCAGCCTACATATTTACTGGACAATAATCTTCATGATTCTGCAAAAGTCCTCAAACAAATTGATTATATCTGTAGGAATTCCCCACAGTGTGGGAAAATAACCTAGCAAAAAGGTGTCATGTTAGCTGAGACACTATTTGCAATCCACTAAAGGGAGAGGACTATGTACCAGAAGCAATTCTCCTAGGAACATAGCATCTCCTAATCAACACCTCCAGCATAATACCTATTTGCTAATCCCAAATTGATTCGATGGATCCTCATAACCTAACTGAAGCAAGATGATTTTTCAAATGTCGAAGCAAAAGCTAACGATTTTTAGTACCAAAGAAATTTCTCTCTCAAATACAAGCAGATAGAGAGGGCAGCATCCATAAGTTTGCTTTTTGTTTTCCTTTTTTTTTGCTGGGTAAGATGTTTCCTAAAGTTTGCAAAATGGACGGCCAATAACAAATCCTCCATACAAAAGGCTTGTGAAAATCATTGGTGTGCTTTACTATTTGTTTCAATACACCATATCCAGCAATAGAGTAATGCTGACTCTAACAAAGGAAGTCAGAATATCATGAGGATTTGTGACTTGAAATTCAGTATATTCCTTATCAACGTTGAGTTTCTGATCTATGGCTGTTAAATGGAAAATGCATGGTATATAAACCTTGGAACCCAGATTCAGGTTGACAGAGACGAAAAAACAGCCCCAATCAGATCACCTTTCCCAACTTGGGTCAGGTAGACCGGAGTGATAGTGCATTCACAAGATTGTGACAGGATGCTAGTGCTGTATCCACTTAGTACTTACACGATAACCCCACTTAAAGAAGGTTTACACTAGTGTGCAAGTTGAAATGATGATAGGGCAGTCATTCACCACAAAAAAATCAATTTCTTTAGCATAAATAGTAACAAGGGGGTACAAGCAATAGAATACAAGTGGAAACCAGTAATATGTGCCCATTGCAAGAAGGCAGTGCATGCTTCTGATCTGCACGGGGAAAAGACAGGTTGTGAGGAAAGAATGGAGCTGAGCGTGAAGAAGCCGCCTGAGCAGAAAAGCAGAATGAGCAAACAAAAGCTAATGGGAAAGATGCCTCTCCTAATGGGAAGCAATAGACAGTTGTGGCCAAAAGTGCAGCTGCACTGGAAACCTGCCTGGCCTCCAAGCAACAAGTAATACTCCCAAAATCTGTCAATGCTTTGCTTAAAATTGAGATAAATTCAACTGAAAATATTTGAAGTTGGTGACTAGGTGGTGGATAGTACTACTGATCCTATACACATAGCAAGGGTACTATTCACTTTTGTTATACTCTACATGCCAATCACGTTACACGTATTTCAAAAACTATTTTGTAAATACTTAATCTTCAATGACAACAATATCAGCAATTACTTTTATCATATGTTAATTTTATTATTATATTCTTGCTTGATAAAAAACACTAGGAATAGGGCAGTGTAATTATAGAATAATGATGAGGTTATACTCATGAGCTCAAATTGCTTGTAAGCACTATTATTGAATTCCTGACTGAAAGATCGTTAAAATGGGATATCGGTTATCCAGATAGACCTATCAAACAAGTCAACTCGTTGAGGGATGTGACTGATCTCATGGTCATTAAGAGTAGTAAATGCTATAACAAATGTGTAAGTGCTCATTTGATAATTAGTCGTTGCATTGACTCCACAAAAATACTCTATATGGAAGTTTCGCCTGCATGTCAACAAAAGTCCTCCTGTCAAAGTTGTACACTGATCCTCAGACTTCAGATTATCATAATATCTTGGGTGTGTAGCATTGTACCTTGTACTAGTAATATTTGTTTATTAGTTAAATGATTTATGGTGAGTCATTGGATACAGTGTGAAATGCATGGAGATGTGAGCAATCAACAGATGATCCATCACTACTAGTAGGAGAGACCATACGTGACTCACAGGATTTATAGTTTATCTTTGGCCAAAGCAGCATGTGTATGATAAAGAAGTCCTAATTACATAATCTGCATCAGATATTCCAAATAGCAAGATCATTATGATTATACATTTTTTGGGTTGACATTTTCCATACCTAAAGACTCATTTGGGGCAAGGATTGATGGTAAAGTATATTATAGGCTTGCTCTAATAGTCATGTTCATTTGACTAATAGTTACTCACTTTATATCATTTGGGTGATCATGGTACACTACTACGTACTTTTCATGATCTATAGAAGCCTTTGGTTAGTCATATGACTCATATCTAACCTTGAAAGGTCGAAACCGTTTTTAAAATGTGTTGTAATCAGATGACATAACATTTGTCCCATTGCCAGTTTAATAATGAACCTTATGAGTCACACATGTGAAAAGGGTTATTCACATTACTGACTTATTAAGCTCATTTACTAGATAAAGGCCCGTGGGGGTGAGGACTCGAGAGTTGGAGTTGCACTTAGTTCACCCAAAGAGTTTTCGGGGAAAAGTTGATGGCAGGATTGTATTGCACAATAACTCTTACAGACAGGTTCACTTGACTTATGGTTACTGACTTCATATTATTTGAGTGCTCATGGTAAACTGTTAGATACTACTGATGACCTATAGAAGCCTTTGGTTAGTCACATCTAATCTTAAAGGGGAAAAAAGTGTCAGGCAAAACTGTGATTAGAATTTGTTATAATCAGTTAGAGACTCAAATGACATTCGATATTTGTCTACTGCCATTATAATGAGTATTAAGGGTCAGATAAGCAATAAGGATTATTCCTGGTATATACTTGCTGAGTCCATTTAGTAGACAGAGGTCCATTGATTGAGGAAATGTAAGTTGGACTTGCATTGGGATTTTTGTGAAGTCTACATGAAGAGGTGATTTAATTTATAAGTTGGACTGGCATTAGACTTTTTATGTTGTCTTTTATGAAAAGATGATTAGTTACAAAATGATGGATTTAGAATTTAGTATAGGGCTCTATGCCCAAATCCTAATTAGGCAATATGGGCTCTGAATCATATGACACCCAACTTTCTCTCAGCCTCTTCATCTCCCTCACTCTCTCTCCCCCACATTCTTCCTCCTTTTATCTACTAGACTTCTGGCTCTTCATTTCTTATGACTTTCATCTGCTTGACCGTTGGTTCTTCATTTTCCACAATTGATATAGACATTTAACAAAAGGGACTGCTGAGGTCCCTAGAGCTAGCCCTCTAGGTTTACTATGAAAGGCCACCACCAGTTTTTTAGTGTGTGTAAGATATAATTATAGAGTGTTAACAAAGTATAGTAAGGTATAACAATTAGTGTGGACACCTGAAAGACGACGGTTCCGTCATTCATTCAGTGGAGTTGAGAATTAATTATGTGTTCGTGTCTGTTTACACATGAAGCTATATTAATATAGGATCTTAATTTTGGGATATTGTATTTGTAACTTTAACCAGATCAAAAGGTGATTGAACCCTAGGAGTCTTAATGACCCTTTGAATCAGAAGGAAATTAGTAGATAAATTAGATTTAATGAACTTCATCTTGGTGGCATCATTGAGACCACAGGAGTATCAGGAGGATAAATTTTTCTCTAGCTGCTGCAAAAATTTACATGGAATTATTCCTGGAACCATAGCTTCCCAAGCCCATATTCGCTTCATTTGGGATAACAAATTGTATGAGGTCGATGTTGACATTCTTCCTGAAAGGATAATCCAGTGCAAATTCAGTCACCATTTCCTTCTGACATTTGTGTCTGGAAAGCGACAACCCTGAGAGAGAGATGTTGACAGCTGCTGAACAAGCAGCTGTAGCATGGAGCAATCATGGGCAACAACACCGTGATTAGACCATGTGAAAAGTTCAATGGAGCTATGCTTACCGTTGCAGATACACTGGATTCAGAAATTGTCTGCTACTATAAATGCAATGAGTGAAGCTAGGTTCAGCACTAACGTGCTGTCAGACCGTTGCTTTACCATTACCATTATTCAGATGAATGTTGCACTCCACAATGTGAACAAACATTTCTGCTAAATCAACACGTGGACACAGCAAGAGGAATATCCAAGACATTGTCAAGCAGACCTGAGACCAAGAGATTGAGGGGATTCCAATGCTTGAAATATCTTCAAAGCTAAAACAGCTCAAGAACAGCTTGAAGCAGATGAATTGAAATCATTGCAAGAATATTACTAGTAGGGTTGAGACAGCAAGAACACAGTATGAACTAGCTTAGTCTGCCCTTCTCTATGACCCTAATAGCCCCATAGTGTATAAACACCAAGAAAGAAGCTAGGGAAAAGCTTCTACACTAAAAGATGAGGAGCGAGCTATTTTCAAACAAAAAGCTAAAGCCAATTGGCTGGAGCTAGTAGCAAAAACACTAGCTATCTTCATGCAAGGATGAAGACTGACAGAATATCCGATGCGCATTATGACAGTCACCGCAATCACAATTGTGAATAATTGGCGAACTCAAATTGACCATTAGGCAGAAAAATGCAGTAATTTGAATAATAGATGATGATTCTAAGACAACTAAAGAGCTTTTGTGATACTTTTTTGATAATTTGAACTATGTACTATCAAGAAGTTATTTTAAGTAGTTTTAATTGAATTTTAAATTGTGTGACTTGGACTAATCTTTTATTTATACATTAATCCGTTATGCATTAATATGTCATTGTCAGATATCAACTATTACAAAAAAAAAAAATTGTATTTCATACCCAATAACTAACATACCATGAGCGTATATGGAATGAATGCATTGTAACTATTGTTTATAAAGAATACAAATACTTACATGATCAATGTTGTCATTAAATTTTGTAACTTTTTACCACCAAAAAGACTGGGAAATAAAACTGAGAAAAGCATGTAGGCATGTGGGCACATGGATTAGAGAGGAAACAAATGAGGTTAACTTCAAAAAAGCTATGGGTATTAGGTGATATGGACAGAGAAGTATCAGCCCATATTGATCAAAATGGCCTATATCTCGGTTGTCTCGACCAATATGGTTGTGATTCAGTATGGTTACCCAAATCAATATAAATACCATGTCGAATAGTAAAAATTCTGAGATGTATTAATCCATATTCGTTTCTATGCTCCGTTGTCTATGAAGAACGAGAATAGAAAGTAGACAACCAAGAAGGTATTGAGGGGATGATTGTTCGCTTACACAAGGGATTACTGGGCCAGAGTTCAGCTGTGTAAGAACCAGGTCAGACTGTGTTAGTGATGGAATCATTATAAATGATCAACAGAGATTTGCGCTATGCAAGGAGGTGACTGAAGCTGAAGTACGGCAAGTTATATAAAGAAACTGGGCATCAACAGAGGTTTGGGATATGCAAGGGGGTTCAGGTGACCGAAGCCGAAGTAAGGTAAGCTATTATCTCTATTGGAGGAAATAAGCACAAGGGCCTGAAGGTTACACAAGCTTCATGTTAATGAAAGCATGGGATGTTGTGGGGAAGGATATCTATGCAGCTGCATGGAGATTTTTTGAACTGGGTAAAAAGGGCAATGCCTCTCTCATTCCAAAGGTTAGAACCAAGACAAACCCAGTGAGCTCAGATCAATTCTGGTGTATAAATGTATAGGGAATGTGCTTGCCAACAGACTGAAAGGGGTGTTAGGGCATACAGCCAATAAATCACAGATTGGCTTTGTGGAAGAACAATCAATCTTGCACAATGTGATAATTGGTCAAGACAAAAAGAGAGACTATAACAGGAAGTACAGTTCCATGAGGTGTTCGATGAAAGTGATATGACGAATGTTCAATGAAAGTGATATGCTGAATGCCTATGACTTAGTAACATAGGATTCCTTAGAGAAAGTCCTGGTTGGGGTAAGCTTCTGAAACACACTTAGTCCTGAACAACCAATTTCTCCATCTTCATAAATGGAAATTTGTACGGCTTCTTCAGAATAAAAGAGGTTCAGAGCAGGGAGATAATATCCCCCCCCCCCCAAAAAAAAAAAAAAAAAAAAACACTCTTTGTGAAGGTAAAGGGGCTTGGAAGTGACAAAGATTCAGTTCATCCTAAATGTAAGAAGCTCAAATGATGATTATCTACTCATATTCTACAAAGCTGAACCCTACTCAAAAAAGATATCAATGGATTGCTTCAATAATTTCTCAAATGTTGCTGGCCTTTGGCAAAATGAACAAATACCACCTTTTCTATATCAGGTGGATTAATCTATGAAGGAACAACTACTGCAAAGTTGTTATGTGCCTATGTGATTCTTTGTGCCTTGTCCATTTTAATGATGACAACAAGTCACCTAAAAATATTTTCATATCAAGCATTCTTAGATAAAAACATTCTCACATACTTCAAATGATTTTTGATGATACGCTCTTCATGGCACCCCTGTTCTGATCACCCGAATGAGACCTTTTGATGACTTGTTATTGTTGTTTTTCTCCCTTATCCAAATCTTTCAACTGATGTCTTGGCACAATATTTTTAAACTATTTTGAGAGTTCTGTCATATGACAATATATCTTTTGGACTTGCAAATCAATGCTTGGAAAAGCACATATATCTTTATTTGAAAAGAACCTGAATTTTTAGAGGGTGTTGCTTCAAATATCTGAATAATGCCTTTGAATTCAAAAGTCTTGATCTAGCATATAAACCTTGACTTGCAACATATTTAATCTTGTATTCAAATATAAACCTTGAATAATGCCTTTGAATTCAAATATTTTAAGGCAAGACATCCAACATATTTGATCTTCATTTGGAAGCATTTAAAATTTGACTTTGTTTTCGGCCAAAACTGGCAATTGATATTCTCTGGAGTATTATTGCTTGTAATTACTATCATCCAAAATTTTAGAAATGTGAAGATCTAGGTTACGGATATTGGAGCATATCTTGGCAGATTTCAAATTCAAATTTTGGAGATGTCTTGCACTACCCGGATCCTCAACTCTCATGAAAAAAGTAGTAAGTTCAACTGAATTTATTGTAACATTCTTTATTTTTTGTCAAAGTGTCTAAAATGTTGTAAGGCTTTAATTTGAGTTGAGAGCACAAATAATTCTCTACCATTAATTGAAAGTCAAAGCAAATTCAAAGATGAGTAAATCCAACACCTCATGAAGAAAATCCTGCCAATTTGATATGTCTATCCATCCATTCTCAATTACCTGAAGCTCTAGTAGCCAAATTGGTACCTTCCTTAACTTTTATACTCTTTCTGGAGTGATTCACTCCTTAAACTAATACAAACTTGAATTATTCTTTGGAAAGTCACAATTCCATCTTCTAAGGAAATGTGAATTTGAATTAGGGCTACTAAAGTCAATTCATGATGGCCTTCCTATTCTCATTATTTGATATCTGAATTACCTTCTCCTCTCTTGGAAATAAATCAACTCTTGGAGAAAGGAGGCATTTTTGAATGTTAGAGACTCACTTTTTAAACTCATTCCTCTTCTCTTTTGATACAAATGGATGAACAAACAAATTTTTCTTGAGAAAAACACAATAGAAATCCTTGTGTTATTCATACTTATTAATTGTTTGATTACTCAAAAGAATTATGAACTTAAATTATTGTCCCCATATTCATACTCTTGAGAAGTTCAATTACACTTTCTTTGCAAATGCAAGCTATAGACTATAGTAGGATTGTTACCTTTTGTTATCACACTATGATAAAGGTTGTGATACCCAAAGTGTTACTGTTGTGATGCCCAAAATTGGGTAGGGTTGTGATGGCTAGAGCTGTGGTAGGGTTTTTAATCTTGATCTTCATTGTAGTAAAGAACCAATTAGTTGATCTAAAGCCTCAAAGATTCTGGGGTGGAGAAGGAGAAATATCACCGAACCACCTTAAATCATTGTAGTCAATTTCTCTCTCTCTCTCTCTCTTCATTTATTGCTATGCATGTTATTATTATACTAGCTCATATTTATTGTTCATCCACCAATTTGCATAGTAACTCCAGAAAAAACTGGTTTAACGCGTTTCATCACTAAAGTTGATTAATTAATTCAATGTATCATGTTATGTGTTGCACTTCACTATATTGATCGGTTGATTTTGGCTTTGCTTTTCAAATTTGTACAATATCCATATTCACCCCACTCTCTAGGTCACCTTCTTGGGCATTTTAGGGATGTTGCTCATGAAGTATCTAGAAGTCCCCCAGATCTCTTCTAAGCTGAGATCTACTGAAACTCAAGCAGGTCATTGCAGCTGAAAGTAAACTTATCGTGTGTTATCACCCGAAGGAAAGCATAGTGACTGCATTAGTTGAAGATCTTTAACAACCAAATATTTTGGAATTAAAGTAAATGCCTTGTTTTCAATTAAGCAATACCTTGATTTTGGGAGCCAGATCCATCTTCTTCCGCAATAAAGTAATCCAAAGAAGTCTGGGGAATGGATAGTTCTGAAAGAGTTGCAGAACAATAGATGGTGATGTTTCTAATAGAAAACTAAAGACTCATGTCCTTAAAAAGGTAAACGAAGTCTCTGGTTTGAGTTGATAGCATCGAACTATTTCTGAAGGAAATAGGTAATTCATTACCTTTTATTAGAGGATTGCATTGCTGGATACATCCCAATTCCTAATGCCAGGTTTTGATTAACAGAATTACATCAAACTGGCAGAGCTGGTCCAATAGGATGCTCTCCTCTGCAGGGAGGAATTGTTAAATTTGTGCTTTCCAATGTACAATTGGTGTATTGTTTTATTTCTATTTTAAAAAAAAAGTATTAAAATAGACCCAAAAGACTGAGAAGGCTGCCTCAGGAATTTCACCTGGAAAAAAGCCGCCCTTCTGAAGCATCTTTGGGCCATCACAAAAGACAGACAAAAGCCTGTGTGTTAAGTGGATTCACCATATCTACCTCAGGGAAAAATCATCATTGGATTATAATGCAAACGGCAAACCCAACATATAATGGTACAGGAAAAAATTGACAGATGAATTCAAAGATGGGCTTGACCAATATGGGAGATGGAAGGGAATTAAAATTCAGTACAAAGTCTGCTTACATGATGCTGAAAGGGAGAAGAAAGAACCTTGGCTGGCCAAGGCTAATATGGGACAAAGCTTGTGTTCCAAGACAGTTTTAATGCATCATTTCTCTCAACAGAGACAACCAAATTCCATGCTGATATTCTCAGTGTTATCTATCATAATGCAAAATGCAGAAGAAAGCTATAGTCACATTTACTTTCAATGATGACACTCCTAGCAAATTTGGCAGGATATTCCTAAAAGGATTGGGGATAATAGACAACTAAGACAGATGGAAGAAGAACATAAATGGATTAAAAGATAGGAAGTTGGCAAAGTTATGAAGGAAACCTTCAAAAGGACAGTGTTTGGGGCAACCCATCAGGCAGGAGAGTGTTAGCTCAAGGTCTCTTCAAATGGTAGTTAGTTGTTTGAGTTTAGAAGGATTTCCAAAAAGTTGTCATATTATAGTGGATTTTAAATATCCATCATAAATTGTCATATCTTAATGTAAAAAAATCTAACTCCACTAAACTTTTCTTGTTTGAATATATANCCAAGGATGAGAGAGGGTAGAGAAATCCTTAAAGGGGTAAAAAAGTCATGTGGAATGCACGACTCCACCAACCCACCCACTTACAAGGTCACAGTTGGGGTAGATGTAAAGGGGGAAAACTTAGCCCAATAACTATTCCCCCACCCTATACCCTATACTTTTATTTAACCAGTCATAACGATAAAGGAAAAGGAGGGGGATATTTTGTACTAAAAAGCAGGGAAAAAGCTTCACCATAGAAGCGAATAGGGTAAATAATCTTCACGGATGTAATGAATTCATGTCATTATTGTACTAAAAGGGGGGGGGGAGCTTAATCCAAGGATGAGAGAGGGTAGAGAAATACTTAAGGGGGTAAAGAAGTCATGTGGAATGCACGACTCCACCAACCCACCCACTTACCACCAACCAGAAACAATGCAACAGGCTGGACGACTACTTGAGGTGGCTGGCCTCAATTGGATCTTCTGCATGGGTGGCCAGCCAACCTCCTGTGGCAGTCATCAGACTCCTGCTGGGAACTGTTGTCAAAACCAGTCACTCACTGCCACATGGCAATTGTCAGCCAGCAACTGGAAGTCCAACGAGAGAGCATCAGCCCGTCACAGGCTTAACGCACCTAGGTTGTAGATTGCCAATTGCCCATTGGACTCTGCCAGAGATCCTCGAATCACTGAATGGGCATCAATCCCTCTTGAAAACTACAGTGGCGGCTATAGTTCAAGGTTTTCTCATTCTTTTTTATCCTTTACACTAGTTCATCGAAAGACAAGCAGAGAAGAAAATTTTTTCCATCAACTTTGCCCAATCTCCCTCTCTTCGTCCCCTCAACCTCCTCCCTCACCCGGAAAAAAAAAATCCCCACATACCAAAAAGGAATAAACATAAAAAAATCAGCCATTTGAAGAAAATCCCACACATGGACTTAACAAGGTTAAGAGGAGTATAATCTAGAAGTGACTGCTTACCCGCCATCGACAATCTCATCCAGACATAGAAGGATAAGATCCAAGTTCTCAAGTGCCTCATACTTTTCGACCTTGTTCCTGCAAAATCCGTGTAGATTAAATCATGGAAAAGCATGCATCAAGAATTATTTTGAATCAAGTACTTAATAAAAGGAGGTAGTCCTGACCAACCTACCTAAGAAGAAGGGAGACCGCGTCACAGAAACCCTGCAGGACTGCATCCAAAATGAGCTCATTTTCATCATCACCTCCCGTGACAAAAAAGTGAAGGTCTTGGACGAACTTATAGACAACAATGTTGTTGTCTAATAGTGTTATTTCCGCTGCAAAACTATGATATATTATAAACAGTTTGAAGAACAACAAAATAGAGCAACTGGAACTTTTCTATTCCATAATGCATACTTGTAAGTAGAAAACACCACTTCTACATCTTCCATTATTGCATCATGAACATCTTGCGTAAGAACAAACATCACAATTGACATGCATTGCCATATATGGCAATTAAAGCAAACCATAATGATGCCATATTGCACTTTATCAATGTATGACAGAAAACTTCATTGATTAACAGAACTTTTTGACACATCTAAAATCAGCAAGTACTAGTTTATAAGAATTAACTAAAGGACTAGAAACACAAATAAGATAGACTCAACAAGCATAAAGAATAAGCAATGATGAAATGTTTTAGAGCCCAATACCAACCATAAAGAAGAGCTTATTGAAACATTTCACACAATAATCAACCTAACACCACAAGTCAATTACGTAAAAGCTGTTTAAATGATTATATCTATGAACCAGTGACTTGTACATCTGATCATTTTATAGTCACATGGACAAAACACAGACAAGTCTCAGTTAGGGTTGGATCCATAATTGGAGCATCATCTTTTATTCCATCAACACATCCAAAGTCCAATCAGTGACAGATTGCACGTGGCATTTCAATGACATGCCACAATGAATGATGTGCCCAACTGCGCCCAACCTCCCCAACAATACCCCTAGTGGCCTGCACAACGTATAACTGCTCCTCCTTCCTATTTCCATGTTTGAGAAAAGACAGCAAGGATTATTATAATTGTCGTTTTCAAATAACACGATCCAGCACCTTGATAGCACTTCCTTCAATTTTTATAGAAACCAAGAAAATCAGGGGCACGTACTTGGGATATTTTGGAGACCACTTCCATGCCGCTGAATCAAGTAATTACTTGCCAACTGATAGGACTTAAACTGCTTTTGAAGCAGAACACAGGACAATTGTTGCTTCAAAAGCTGAAAAAGATGTATCAAATGCCAATGGCCAATTGCCACAGTACCATCACAACTGATTCTAAACATCATGGAAAGTTTTGAGCCACCCGTATATATAGTCCATTTCGTTGCCAAATCTGAGGTCCATTCATTTACGAAAAGGAAATTGAACTGCTTGATCAAATTAAAGAAATTTCTGTTCAAGCAAATTCTTAACTATCATTTTAAAGCTGTTCCCGAAGAGTTTAAGTGTTGCCCAACATTTTAGTTGCAGTTCCACTTTCTTCTACAACTATGGATCATTTGAAAGATTGTGGCATGGCTGGAAATCATAAGAATCACCATGCAACCATGCAAACAGCTCAAACGAATATGAATACCTGATAACCTTTCACTGGTTTGAATTAATATTCACAGTAATTTAATCTACTTTGAACTAATTTATTGGGAGACAATTTTATCCAACTTACATCTCCAATAGTTGAAAAGCCTCAACGATGACAGTGGAAACAGCCCACACCAATGCAGGTGAAGAATTCATGAAGCCTTGGGACAGCTTGCTAAGATCACAAATTCATACGACTATACTAGTTGTAGTAATACTAACATACTAGTTTACAGAACAAATTGTCTTTCATACAGTGTTCCTAGCCCCATTGAGCTAGTTATGGTTATTCCTTTTAATCCTCATTTTCCTTTTCATCTCACTATTCACTTTCATGTCCACCAGAACCTTGTAAAAAAAAACTCTAAATCTTTCCATTTCAAATACAATCAGATGCAACTAAATTTCCCTTTGCCGCCTTCTTCCTTAGTGCATTAATTTCACAATAAGAAGGAAAATTATACAACACTGAAGAACAAAATACACAGGAAAACAGTGCCAAAAAAGCAGTTTCCACCATTTACTCTCAAAGTACAAAAACCCTCCCTAGAGTTAAATATATGCCATTGCTGAATTATCTAGTACAATGCTAAAGTACAATACACAACCAATAATGCCCAACTCTTTCTACTAGGTCAAAATACAGCAATAATAAGCTTCTTAAAACTGCAAAGAACCAACTGGAGTTCCTACTTTTTTTTCCTCAGCAGAAACCCACGATGTGCAACTACATTGAGTAGAAAATCTATATCAATCCACAGTTCAAAATGTTGTCGTACGGATGATAAGCTGATTGTGCATGCACAAGATCCTAGAACCCAGGTAATTTTCCATTGGAGGGCCCTTAATGATACTTGACAAAAATGAAAATCAGCAATCAGATAGCCTTCATTCATTGCCAAAGAGCAGGCCAAACTACATTCCACTCCTTGTGATCATGCTAATTGGCAAGGAAAATCATACAAGTCAGGTGACTAAATGAAAATTGAGCAAGTAGCACTTTAGATGCTACTTAACAAACAAGGCTGTCATCAGAAATCCTTGACATATAAGTCGGAAAAAATTATTTGCAGAAATATGCAGAAACACTCAAAATCTATCAGCAAGCAAAACATTTCCAATGAAACTCTGTGGGGAAGACCACTTCAGAATATAAAAGAATAAGTGACAAGTAAACCTACATATCCTATTGTTTCTTTAATTTCTGGATCATCAAAATAACTAGAGCATGGAAACCACCTTAACTCTTCTAACATAAAATCTAAAACAGAAAGGTAAGAGTCTTGGTATTAATATTATTGTGTCTAATATAAAATCTAAAAAATTGAAAGGAAAGAGTATTTATATCCATGCTAATGCATCTATACTTCTAGCCTGAACAGCACACAGATGGAGACAGTGAAACAAAAATATGCAGTTCATAGACGTTTAATTATGTTTATGGCCTTTAAACTAACCAATATTCAGACAACATACACATCTGAATTGACCCATAAATTAGTATTTTTTGCCTTTCTCAGAACAAATCTTATACTGTCCGAAATAAAGAAAACAAAGGAAAGATTACATCTTGCATGGAATACAGACAAACACATCGTGTAAGTGACTGGAGATCAATAGGAGGCAGTTGAATCTCACTACAAGCATACACCTTAAAAGCCAGAACCGGAAAAATGGAAAAAGGAAACAACACCAAGAACAAAATAAATCGCTCAAAAATTCGCATACAGAAAGGTAAGTCCCAGTATCAGTCTAAACAAGACATTCAACATCATGCATAATACCTTCTGTCCTTGCATTTGTCTTTTGGGTTTTTGTAAATACAGATTTCTCATATGCTAGCTTTGCAGTGTTTGTTGGCCAATCATCTGAGTAATACTTAACAGCTACCCGCTTCCCTTCGGAATCCAGAAGAAGTATGTTTTTTATCAAAGGACATGAATCCTGGATAACACAAGAATAACAAGTCAACAGCACCGCAAAAAAGAGCTCAACGAAGGCTACATTTGAATTGAATGAACAAATCAGGTAAGCTTCACGGAAATAATATTGCATCAAAACCTGCACACCATAAAAAAATAAGAAAGAAAGAAACTAGCAAGGACACCCTATTGCGCTCTACTTTGGCTTCTCCTGCCATAGAATCAATCCATTTTCTAAAGTCATGCGGTCAAACAATGGAAACCATCAATATTGCATTTGTTGCAATACTGAGCAACAAATCTAACCAAACAAGATAATATAAAAGTTGTACAGTAGTACATTTTTCATCTTTTTATCATGCAAGAAAAACAAGACATAAAACTTTGAATGTTCTAATGATAGGCAGTTTCTTAAATTCAGTAGAAACAATCAGTTCAGTAATTCATCTAGATTCATCTAGAGGAACTCGATAGAAAATATTGCATTTGATTTCAGAACAAACTTTTGCTAAAAGTCAATTCGAAACCAATCAAGTCGATGAAGTATTTTTTGCTGCTTTAACAAAATTACTTAAGTCAGCCCAATTTAATCTGATATGTCGTTGTTCATCGTCAACATTAGCCTTCCAACTGGTGGCAAACAGATCACACGCTGCTTTCAAAACCTATATGAGAGTCCAATATTAGAGCGAAAAGCAACTTCTCTTGAAAAATTCAAACAGTAGGTGACGCCAATTACGCCAATGATAGCGGTCTGCTCCACGAGTAGAGATTACGACCAAATCAATAAACAGATATTCTGGTAGTCGAAGTTTCACAGAAAATAACAAAGAAAAATACGTTTGCCTTTTTATTTTTATTTTTGTGTTATCGCTAATTCAAGTGAATGGAGTTAATTTCAGCAATCATGTCAGATCAGATCGGCATCTGATAAACCGCAAAGAACAATTACATGCATCAATCAAATTAGAAAACCTTGTAACCCAAAAAAAAAAAAAACTTGAGAATCATAGAGAAGGAGAGATTGATAGGAGAAAGAGACTCACTCGATAGGCAGCCAAGGTCGCCATTTGATGGAATCGGAGGCTGTCAACCCAAAATGCCACAATGAGCTTCGATTCCAGATAAATGACGCCTCGACAAAAAAAAAAAAAAAAAATCCTCGGAGACGGGTAAAAAATACAAACCTACCTCAAATGAGATGAATGCGGGATGCAAAATTGCCGGAGATAAATGAAAATTGTTGCCTCTCCGTTTTACTTGGTCTCTTTCCAAATCCGAATGCCCCCTTTTCACCTCCCTTCTTCGATTCGTCTTTCAATATGCTCTGTAGGTTTCTGATCTGAAATGGGAGAGGCAGCACGGATTGAGGGGCGTCCTTCTTCCCTGTGCAGAAGGACCGTCCTTCTCTTCGTCTGAACCGTTGGATATAAAATTCGACGGTTACGTATTTTAGATAATTAAATTTAAAATCGAACGGCTCAGGTTATATTATCCATTCAAAACGTGTAGGCCGTCAAATTTTACATCCGACGATTCAGATGAGCAGAATGACACCCCCGGATCCAAGGGCCGATCAAACAGTAAATTGCCCCTTATCCACCGTCGGATCCCAAATAACGGCCACTTGGATATGTTTTAATATAATATTAACCGTCAGGCTTAAAATTAAGCCAACCGAACAATTTCACTTCAGGCACGATTTTGGCAACTTATAAGCCAAGATGTGTACAAAAGCTATCACGAGTTTTTCGCTTCATTTGGTTTTTAATGGCATAGTTCATTAAACCATAAGTAATTTGATGGGTATGGCCGTCCACAGGCAGACCCAAAATTTAACATGTAAAAAGAAAAAAAAAATTTAAGAAGCGATAGCCTAGTGAGAGCTCCTCCAAGCCCAAGAACTAAAATATGCGACGGTAAGCCCAAACAGTTCAATCTGAAGCTGTCTAGCAATATGTTGGCCATTAGAGTTGATCATTAGATAGTCTTCACATGTACAACTCAATCGACAATAGTTTAGCAAATGAGCTTATGTAACCACTACAAACATGTGACCCCTCATGATTACAAAGATAGGAGTTGCAGGCGACTATTACAAGTTTTCCACCCTTCTAATTATTGAAACATTGAGCGCCAATGGTAGAAGTAGGATAACAACTCCATTAAAAGAACAGGATTATAATGTCTCCCGCATATAATTACAAAACAGTAATATTTACAGTTAATAACTGTAGAGTTGTAATGTTAGTCACTCACAATCGTAAAGTTGTGATACCCAAAAACAACTAAATCAACGTCTATATTATAAAGACACTCTTTCCTCCACAGAAAAAGATGAAATGGCTACTAGCTAGAGCATTTAGAAAAAGAAAGAAAAAAAAACACCTATGATCGAGACCATCAGTGTCCCAAATCCTACAAGGCAAAAAGAATCATCTTATCGCGAGTGTACTACCCACAGAAGCCACACCCCTGCAAGTACACTTCAAACCAAGCCACCCCCACACTTGAGTGCACCAAGAAAGCTGCTCACTCATTGAGCACTTTCCTAAAGCCCAGCCTTTTATCTTATATTTAATCCTAAAGATTTGTATATCTACACATTATTTACCCATCCTTATTTCTCTCTTACCTTAAAAGATTACTAATTTGAATGTCAAAAGATATACTAGAGAACAATCCCATATCCTTTAACATCACATTTATCTATTATGTTGTATATGATCTGAGTTTTAGATAATAAAAATCAAACCCGTTTTCAATCGGACATTCAAATTTGGCGACTTTCTACTTCATTCAATATAACAAATCTAAGAACATATCTTAATTATATAGTTAAAAATTGGGAAGATAGGAATTACTCTAAATGCCATTTTACAACCTGAACAGAATGATACAAAATCTAAATTTTTTAGTGTATGAAATTGATTAATATTATTTTCAAAGATCTTATTTTTTAAAATTAGAGAACATTTTATAAAT
>JAODPA010102315.1:0-21027 GCA_025585075.1 Nepenthes mirabilis | reverse complement strand
TATTATTTCTAAATTAAGTGATTGATATATTCTCATTCAAATTATTTATTTAATTACCATTATCACATTATTAACTTTTCCAATTTAGGCTGCCTCCCTCTTTTATAAAAGGATATCCTATTATACAGTTATACATGTCTAGAAATATAAAAATTTTTCTTTATTTCACTCTTCATAGTTTTAACATGGTACCCGAGCCAAGTTTATCAAATATTTTTAGATTTGTGTTACCTAACACATTCCTAAGTCTTAGATTATTGCACAAATTAAAGAGCCAGTCGTATCCTTTGACTAATCTGAGAGACCACGAGTTTGATTTTTGTGATTTGAAATTTTGACCTCGCATGCCACAATAAAGTCAATAAGAAGTTAGAGGCATATAAGGCTCACTTTTCGGTATATTTTACGACACTATAGTTAATAATCTTTCTTTAAAGGAATCTAAATATTCGGGAAGAAAGTAAGTGTAAATTGAAGAAGGAAAGGGATGATTGTGGTGTTTTTGGTCAACTAGGAGGACTTGGCTTGGCCTCTTTTGAGTTTACTCTTGTCCAAGGTGTCTTTTTTCCTCTCCTTTTTATTGGGAAAGATTTATATTTATAGCTGGAGTTTTAACTGATTGGTCAAATCGGAACCGTCGCCTGTATAGGAAGGCATTTAATGACATTAAATGATAGCCGTCACTTCTAACATGTAACTACTTTTTGAATCGATTTGATAACAGTCCAGTCATTAATAAAGGACTTGTATTTGGTCGTTTCTAGATTAAGTCATTTATGCATTCATTCTTATCCCTCGGTTGAATATAACCATTTGTCAGGATTAAATATTTTATTATTACTTTAGTGAGATAGATCTACTCTCAATCTTGCAGGCAGTCCATTGTCCAATCACTTGGAAGGCCATGTGGTCCTGTGTGTCCATATCTGGTCCTTTAGCACTTAGGCCCTCACTTTGACTTTAGGATGGGCCAGCCATACTTAGATCATACCCAACACTAGCCACCATACTTAGGGTTTAAATTCAAACTCTAAATATGTAATAAATGAAAAGCTAGTTGGATGACCAACCGTGCCAACTATGCATGTCTTTGCTAAAGATTTTCTACTAATGAGCGGTTTTATTTGGTAAAATTTTCTTTTTTGTTATCTTTGATCACGATTTGATGTTCTTATGAGTATTGTTTTTCCTTGTCAATTGACTCTTGTCTTGACTATAAATTGATAGTTTCTATGCAGCTTGTATCCCAGTATATTTTCTTCTTCGCTTGGTCATATGACATCCTTTGTAAACATGTTGTCTTTGTGATCAACGGTGGAGTAGATGCTGAAACTAGTGGGAAAGATTCTTTGAGTTTTGCAACGGTTGGTCGAGGATGCATCAAAAGTTTGTCTTAATTGTCTTCATTTATTGGGAAAGCTATCTTGTTTGCTTATTTTATGTCCTTTCCAGAGTAGGGACCACATGCTGCAATGCTACTGCAGCTTTTGTCTCATCGACCCTCATTGAAAGGGTTGAGATAGATGTTGTCAGCCTGGATGGATGTTCTATTTAAGGTGCGATTTTCATCCCCTTCTGTTTAGGGTTTTTTTTTTTTTTTTTTTGGTGCTTCTAGCACAACTTATACTTGAGCACTTAGTTGTAAAGAAATGTTCTTATGTTTCTCCACTTAGGTTGCAATCTTTCCATTTGTGTTTTTCTTTCAAATTGTACTTTCACTATTTGAAGTTTATAAGTGGTGAAAGGATCCAATGAATAAAACTATCCCAATAGAAGCTCATTTTCTTCACATGATTTCAGTGTGCTTGTATCTCTCGGATTACTGTCCAAAAGGTGAGTGACCATTCGTATGGTTGGACTTACTAGCCTTCTTATAGTTTCCCTTTTGTTAGTGTAACAATCTAACAGCTCAAAAATCTGACAATTTGTCCCCATGAAAATTTTTAATTTAGATAAATCTAGAACCATAATAATTACAAAGTAACTGAGCCTATCTTTTGATGGAAACTAAACTATTTAATTAATTGAAGAGAGATACTAAATCATCTACCATCAGTTTGTCACTTCAAAAATATGACGCCAATGCATCATTACTAACATAGAGGAAGGGACTTCCTACGGCGTTTTTGTATGTTGGCACATGTCCTCTGCCATCATGGTGAAACGTCTCTTCAAGCAGGTCAAGACGACATCATTTTGGGCAAAAAGTTTTTAATTTAATCCTAGCACACCTTTTCTATTTTACTCTTCAATTGTTTGCACTTTGTTTTCCATCATAGTTTCACTTCTTGCTATTCTTCAATTACCATGACTCCTCGAATTGCCACCATGGGTGTCGCCAATATTCCTTTGAGCCTCACAGTCAAGTAGGTGCTGGATATATATGAAAGCTAGAATATTCCCATCACCATTCCTTTTCAAATTTCCTTGCCATCTAAGACAGCTTTCTCTCCATGACATGGCTTTATTGCCATATATGAGGTTCATCTGAAGAAGGGCATTCGGATTTCATTGCCCAGAGAACTTTATGAAATAATCGAGGCTTTGGAGGTTCTTGTTGACCATCTCTATTCAAATGCAATAAGGTACATGGTTTCTTTGTGATTCTTTTTTTGTCGTAAGAAACTTTGTTTGGATGCCAGGACTATTAAGGTTGTCTGCAAATTTAACCAGGAAGGCAATTGGAATTCCTTTACCCCTAGAAAAAGTTTTAAAATAAGTAAAGGGAATCCAAATTTTGTGAAAAGGTGAAAGAATTGATATTTTTTCATAAAAGTTCCTTCCAATTGGAACCTCTCAAATAAATGGGAAGTCAAAAATTTTGCTTATTTCGGTGTGGTTCTAGACAAGGAGATTTTTATGTCCAAGTCATTGACCGATTTAATTGTGAATAATGCCACTGAGCTGCAGAAGACAGGAAATATTTTGACTCAGGGGGGCATTAGCTGAGGTCAATTGGGACGTTATGGTGGTTGGAGAAGCCATTGCCCATATGTTTCCACGCAGACCAAAAGAAAAGTGGGGGCACTTTTCATTCAGGCCTTTCCAGAGGCAATGACTAGGGAGGCAGGTGCTCTGATTGCCGACTCATTTGTTTTGTATTCTAGCACCATTGTCAACAAGATGGTGGATGAAGCTTGAGATTAGATGGCCGAGGTAGATGCCAGTGGACCATCTTGAAAAGTTGGACCCGATTAACTCCTCACCAGGCTGCTCGGTTTTTGAAGAGGCTCTAGCATCTATTCCAGAGAAAGGTGCTTCCTTGGTGATTTCCATGGAAATAAGTAACCCCAAGACTCAATCCATGAATGTTGAAGAGCCTATTGCTACTCTGTTCATTGTCGAGTATGGGGTCCATATTTTGGTTAGTTTTTCACCTAATAATTCAGTTTCTACTCCACCTATTACTCCTATGGTAGAGCCTATTAATAATAATGGAGCAGTAGAAGAGACGTCTTCTAATAATTGTGAAGTAGTAGAGAAGATGCCTGGGCCTTCCTTTATTCCATCGGAGATTCTGAAGGTAGACGAGGACCCTAAGGTGGGTCTTCCACCACCAAAAGGTCTTGAAGATTTGGGGTCTTTTCTTGTCACCCTTGAATTCGTAGCTCCTCTGTATTGCCACTCTCTGCCCCTCTAATGCTAGAGGACCCCACCAATTTTTGGCTCCGAGTCGTCACTAGGTCCCACTTCTCATGAGGAATTTCTTACTTAGGAGGTACTACGTGCTTGATTCTTCGTACTTGCCCCTTTTCATAATGTTGTTGTATCTAATTGGATACTTTGTTTGTCTAGCAATCCCACGACTTTGTATGTTTGGTTAAGGATCATCCGCACAAGCGAGATGCAGACATATACTAGGTGGTCTAGGTAGAGACTACCAAGGCAGAGGCTAAGCAGTTCTGGGATTGGGCTACTCCTCTGGAGAAAGAGTTGTCTAAGTGAATGGCAAGATCCCATAAACTATCAAACGAGAATCCATTGTTGGGGACTGGAATGCTTTTCTCGAGAATAGGCTCTAGGAATCTAAATGTCAACTAGCCTTTGACGCAAGTCTGATCGACAACCTTCAGAATGAGTGTGACTGGCTTGAGGGCGAAATTGAGGAGGAGTTTTTTAATTGAGGAGATTGGTCCTATTTTGGACACCAGCTTCTAAGATGGTATTTTCTTCTACAAGCGGATCATCTCATTGGTTGCCCCCGATGCTCCTTTAAGGTATCTTGATCCAAGAAATTCTAGGGTCTCCTAGAGTTCCAACGTTAGGAATTTTTCAAGGTTGGGTGAAGACCCCTCATCTAGGCCCTCCATTGGCCCTCAGCGTTAGGATAATAGAGCTACTTGCACCTTGGTATGTATATCTTACTGGGATCCTCTTGTATCAAGTTGAGGTTTCTGTGTTGTTCATATGTAACCACATATGTAACCATATGTATTCAGATATTTGATCAATCAACTAAATCTTATTAATTATTATTGCTGATGTTGTTTCTATTACGCCACAATTCTCCCAGATAAAATTTTCATTTGCTTGTTAGGCAATCTCACCGTCGTCGCTAGGCTCAGTTGGACCCTAGTCTGTGTACCATATATGACTGATGGCACCTATCCCATAGAAGGGCATTTTGGCACTCATGTTGAAATGCCCCCAAGGTTTTATTAGCCGAATGAATGCTTGTCATCATGTTTTGTTTGACATTATTCGACATTTAATTAGACCTATCAAAAGGGATCGACTGTTCTGTCATAAAGACCCCGAGTCTCTGTAGTAATTGTTGGCGCATGACTGTGCACTGGGTCGTATGATTTCAATAACTAGCGCCGTGACCACTTCACTATATGGGTCATTTTAGCAAGCAAGGTGTGAAGTTTTGATTACCTGATTTAGGGTCAGTCCTAATCATAACAAAAAATACAAGCACACAAATAATTAATAAATGTAAATAATGGATGTAAAAAACAATTTCATTAAAGTGGTAAAGTATATCACACAAGCACTCCTCGAGTTGAGAGCATGACATACCTTTGGCCTCTTTGTATACAGGAATGAGGTTACGGATAATACCTTTTGAGGTGAAAGGCGTTCCACGCCCTAGGGACTAGTATTTCATTTTGGGTGGCAGCTTATACACACCAATTTAGATGATGGCTGATATTAGGAACGATCATTTTCAATTGAGGGATAGCTTATTACTATTAGCAATTTTTCTTGTAACTTTGATATTCTTGAGAACTAAATTCCCTACCTTGAACTGTCGCGTCTTCATCCTTTTATTATAGTATCATGCTTTTCATTACTGGTAAGTAACTGTCCGTAGTCAAGCCATGTCTCTAGCTTCTTCAAGTAAATCTAAATTCTCTTCTAAGAGTTGAGAATCGTTGTTAGTATCGAAACTTTCAACTTGAAAACTAGGTTGTCCGATCTCTACTAGGATGATATTCTTAGTCTCATAGTATAAGCTGAAGGGTGTTTTCCGAGTAGGTTTCCTAGGGGTTGTCTAGTAAGATCATTGTACAAATAGAAACTCATCTACGCAAAAGCCCCCGGCATCCTCTAGTTTCGTCTTCAGTCCATGCAATTGGGTTCGATTGGTCACTTTCACTTATCCGTTTGCTTAGAGATAAGCGAATTGAGGCATGGATTGGTGCAATGCCAAGGCTGGTACAATACTTGGCGAATCTCTTTCCAATGAATTAGATATAGTTGTCAATCACTATGATCTCAGATATCCCAACCTTGCATACGATCTTCTGGCGTATGAATTTGGTCGCATCCTACTTGGTAATTTTCGCCAATGGAGAGGCCTCTACCCATTTGTAAAGTTGTCTACTGTGACTATGATAAACTTTCTTTATCCTGCAGCAAGTGAAAACGGACCAAATATATCAAGTCCCCACTATGCAAACGGTCAAGATGACTATAGGGCCTAAAGTTCGGTGTAAGGTTCATGAGAGACATTGTGAATTTGACAATTTTCACACCTTCTAATGAACTCCGTAGCATCCTTTTTCATGATTGGTCAGAAATAGTCCTACCGTATAATTTTAAATACCAAGTTCTTTATCTCTATATGTTCTCCGTAGATGCCAAAATGAACCTCACTTAAGGTATAATCGTCTTTGGAGAGTGTCAGGCACTGCATGTAGGGAATGGAATAGCCATTCTTGTATATCTTCCCATCCACGATGGTGTACCACTTGGCCATCATTTTTATGTGCTTAGCCACGACTGGTTCCTTCGATAGTGAAGCATCTTCGAGGTACCTTCGATATCGTGTTGTCCAAGTTACTTTATCTAAGACTGAAAGCATCTCATCCGAGTTTTCTATACTTGGGTTCATTAGCATTTCCTTCATCTCCCTTACATATTGCTCAAGATTCCCAAATGCAGTTGTTTTGGCTAGTTGGTCATCCTTTGAATTGTCTTCCCTTGAGATGTGGTAAATCTCCACTTTATTGAAGAATGATAGGAGATTTTTACCTTGACAAGATACTTTGCCAAACATAGATTAGACACTTTGAAGTTTTCAAATACTTGGTTAACTACTAGCTCAGAGTCACTATGAACGACCAGGTTTTGGCCGAACACTCTTTCGTCAACCTAAACCTGGCTAATAAAGTTTCATACTCCGCTGTGTTATTATTAGCTGGAAACCTGAACATCATTGAGTATTTCACTTCAAATCTATCCAGTGTTACCAAGACTACACCGGCCCTACTTTCCACTTAACAGGATGACCCTTCAACATATAGAGTCCATGTTAGGGCTTCCTCCTTAGGAGGCCTGCATTCACTTTCTCCTGAATTTTCTAAAATTGAGGTCATCGTTTCAACCACAAAGTCTACAAGAGTTTGACCCTTTATAGATGGCTATGCTCAAAATCCTATGTCAAACTCACATAATTCTACGACCCACTTTATCAAATATCCAGATACTTCTGGTATTTGTAAGATTCCCTTCAATGGTTTGTTAGTTAAAATGATGATCTTGTGAGCTTGAAAGTATGGACGGAGCTTCTTCACCGTGTGGATTAGAGCTAACATGATTCTCTTGGCTTAAGAATATTGAGTCTCTGCATCTATTAGGATCTTGCTAATATAGTAAACCGGTCGTTGTAAATCGACTTATTACCTAACTAGGATTGAACTCAATGCAGTATCTGAGATGGCCAAATAGAGATATAGTTCTACACCCTCTTTAGGACAAGTTAAGAGTAGGGGGTTCGCTAAGTACTCCTTCAACTCTTGGAATGCTAACCGGCATTCCTCTGTCCATCTAAACCTGTTAGTTATGGTCCCTCTCAAGGCTTTGAAGAACGGAGGGAATTTCTCAGCAAATTTTGTTAGGAATTTGGAAGGGCAACCAGCCTCTCAGTTATCCTCTAGATTTCTTTCAAGGACTAGGGTAGCTTCATATCAATGATTGTTTTAATTTTATCTAGGTTTGCCTCGATTCCTCTATGAGAGGCTATGAAGCTGTGGAATTTTCCTGATTTCACCCCAAACACATATTTTGTTGGATTCAATTTTATTCAGTGCATTCGAAGTACCTCAAAGACTTCGGTTAGGTCTCGAATATAGTTGTTGGCCAATGCACTTTTGATGAGTATATCATCTTTGTATACTTATATATTTTTTTACTATTTGGTCTTTGAACATCTTATAGACCAGTTTCTAGTACGTTGCTCCAACATTCTTTAGTCCAAACGATATTACCATGTAATAGTAAATTTCCTCGTAAGTCATGAACGAGAACATCCAAACTCATTCGAATTTAATTGCATCCTAAATAGGCATCCATGAAACTTAACAATTGGTAGCCAAAAGTCAAGTCTATCAATAGGTCGATCCTTGGTAGTGGAAAGCAATCATTTGGATATACTTTATTAATGTCTTTAAAGTTGATGCACATCCTCTATTTTTCGTTGCTCTTCTTGACAAAGATGACATTCAATCACCAATCCGAGTATTGAACCTCCCTAATGAACCCCACGTTGGGCAGTTTCTTGACCGCTTCCCTCATGGAAATAAGTTTTTTTATGGAGTAGTTTCTTCACTTTTGTCGAACCAGCTTATACCATAGGATCAGACTCAACTTGTGAATGATTATCTTAGTAGGTATCCCCGGCAGATATGTTAGTGTCCATGTAAATACATCCAAGTTTTGGTGAAGGAACTCCATTAGTTATTCTTACAAATTATTGGGAAGAGAGGTGCCGATCTAAACATATTTCTATAGCCCATCCAGATCTAGAAAAATTTGTAAGGTGGATTCACTGGGTTAGCCTTGTTGTAGTATTGTTTCATCTCAAGAGTTAAATTCTTCAATTGGCTCGGTCGATACCATTTGGCCTATCTGGAGTAGATAGTAGGTTCTTCCAGTGAGTTGATCATCTTGCACTTCTTCTACCACGTATGAGGTCATGAATTTCATTTTCAAGTGCAATATGGATGCTATTGCCCTAAAGGCCACTAGGTAGGGTCGGCCCAAAATGATGATGTATACTAAAGATAGGTTCACCACTAGGAACATTAACATTTGAGAACCTATTCTAGGGTACGTCCCCAATGTGACTTCCAATTGAATAATCCCTTGAACTGATACGGGTTCGTTGTTTAGGCCATATAAGGGACCCTCAGTTGATCGTATTTGTATCTTTTCAAGCCCTAATTTAAAGAAAGTATTAAGGTAGAGAATATTTCAAGAATTTTCATTATCAACAAAGACTCTTTTTAATTGGTAGTTAATGACACCATCTGAAACAAGTATGGATACAATAAGATGATCGGAATGGGAAATAATTATATGAGTCATATCATCATCACTAAAACTAATGATATTATTCTTTACTCTTTTCTTTTGTCTCTTGCTGGAAGAAGTCTTCTCAAGATGATCTGGAGTGATGCCTCTGGTGGGCTTTATGGAAATTATGTTCACCACTCTAACAGCCACTCGATTGCAATATTGCTAAGGCTGCTCCTTGTCGTCATTACTAATGTTACCAGGAGTATGTCCTGGTTTTCAAATACTTGTTGAGGTATTCCTTCCGAATAAGGGCCCCAATCACTTTCTATAGGATCTGAAAATTTTTTATGTTATGACCGAAGATCAATGGTAAAAGCAATACTTCAACTAGTTTCCTCTCTCTCAGGTCTCATAAGTTTTAGCCATTTTAGAAATTTTTTATTTTGGATCTGTATTAGAACATTAATTTGAGTGTCATTCAAAGGAGTAAGTTCAGTGGTTTGTACTCCCTCTAGACACCTAAATCAATCATCGATTGCTTTCGAGGAAAATGGGTGGAGGTATGACAAACCATATTCTAACCGAAAACCAGTAAAGTCTCACCTGTAAAATAGCTATTAAACTAAATATAAATCTATACAATATCCCTGTATAATAGATATACATCTACAATAAATATATAGGATCCAAAAGCCACAAACTAATGCATGGCTCTAACTTCATATCTCCCGAATACAACGTCAGCAAATAAGAGATACTACTAGGTACTTAAAAAATCAGCCATAATAACTTTCAAAAACATATACATCCATCAATACACAGCAAAAACTAAGCTATCTGTACATCATTAATATGCAAATAGAGATCCATCAGAACGTACAAACTTTCCTCCAAACAAAAGTACAAAATCATAAAAATCTAAGTCTAAAAAATAATTTTCCAAGTCTACTGCCTAACCCACTACTAATATTTACTCCGACTCATCAAATATAAATTTGTACTTATCTGAAGATAAGAAAACAGTAAGAAGTTAACCGAATACTCAGTAAGGTACAATATAATCAAAAATAATAAGCAATATACTCAAAATAAATCAAGAAAAATGAAATAAAAATATAATACAGATGAATAAATATAAAGTATGATCAAATGCATCTCTAGAACTCATTTTTCTTTCACATTTTATTACTAATTCCTTTAGGTTCTAAAATATACAAATTTTTTTTTATTTTTACAGATCAGGATTAGTAGGCCTTACCAACTAACGGAGCAGGCAAATCGAGAAAATGATTGTATTCAATCCACACAATCTAAGGCCTACCCACGTACCTCGAATTCAACGTCCCGTGGTAGACGGTATATATTTAATCTCAGATATATTGAGCCAATAGTCCTTATTCTTATACCACCAAAGCATACCCTATGGCCCAGGGTAATTCTTTAATTTATCACTGTAATATTCTAATATATGTTAAAAAATACTACCCTCTAAAATATAAATCCTTAGTTCAGATTCATTATTCATTATCATTAATGGAAGGTCAACCATATTCTTATATAAAATTCTCACTCCCTGAATTTTAGAGTTTCCTTCATATATTTATATAGTTTTCATATTTCTTGGATACAAATACAAATTTTCTTTTTCCTTGGGAGCTTAAATCTTTACATAATTTTGAACGCATGCACAAAATAGCATAAAGCTTAAGGAAACACTAGAAAATCCTTTCCATGTTGAACCAAATAAAACTTTATAATTTTCGGACAATAAATCCCTTCACAAGAGCATCAAATAATATTTTCGAAACATACAACATAACATATACCAAATAAATGTGTACAAATACCAAATAATCACATTTATAAGCTAGGGTTCCAAGTTTCAAGTCCATATTATACATAAATCCTAAAATTAACGGAAGAAAATATGGGGCGTGGGGTTAGGGTTTCGTTGGAAGCATAATTGTTACGGACCATAATTTTTCTATCAAAAATATGAAGTCCGTCAAATACAATCTTAAACTACTCTATATAATAACCATAAATATACATGATCATCAAAGCTACCATAATATTATATGTGGTCCCGACGTCACAACTTTTGGTATGACGTCAGTGTAGAAGAGATGCCAACTAGGAAACCCAATATAACTACAAAAGAAATTTTGCGGAAGCATAATATCCATTATATGTAGTGAAAACTAAATACACATCCAATCTTATCATCACATAAATCAAGATAATTTATATAAATTTATCATCTTTACCTAATTATACAGCTAAGTCCATAAGCTCTTTGATTAATATCAGCTGCCTTACCCATACCTACAACCTAGTTGAACTCATCTGGAAGGGAAGAAGAGTAAAAGTGAGCTCATAGCTCAATAAGTGTATCATATACTTAAAAGCAATAGCGATAAATATGGAATAAGGATACATAAATATTAAACATGATCGAGTATACAATTGACTTCTCATGTTCAATCTTCTTATTATTTTTAGAAAATCTAACTTATGTATATTACTTATTTTTACGGATCAGGGCCAATAAGTCGTACTAGCTAACAATGCGAGAGAACGAGAAAATGATCATGATACTCCACATAATTTAAGGCCGTGAGGGCTTATTTTTAGACCCAGCCGGGGGGTCATCTACATTTCATACCTGTAGACGGGCCAATAACGATACACCACATTCCCCCAGGGTACCAGGGCAATCCTCGTTCTTCCACAATAGTATTTTAAGGCGTGCCATGGATATCACCCGCTCTCATAAGCGGTTAGGATACCCAACCAAAGTAATCCTTAGGTTTCAACTGTGATATAAAGGTAAGCTAGGGAATACTACCTAATGATTATATGTTTGTGGTCCTAGTTTCATGATTACTTGTTCTTTTGAGGGAGGATCCACCATATCTCATTCACATTATTCCCATCCAGGAGGTCATATTTTATTCACATATCTCCATCAGAGATATCAATTCGATCATGTCACATATTGTAGAGTTCCCTCTATGTATGATTATCATCTTTTCTTCGGACTTAAGCCTTTTTTACGATTCATTTCGGATACATGGATATCATAATGCATAAGAAGCATCAGAATCTCTTACCATCAATAAGCAATTATCACTTTGGAATCTTCGGGTCATTTTTGAAATGCAAATATATTTTCAGTAGCTTACAGTTAAATATCGATAATTAGTCATTATTTATGTAACAATTAATAACAATGGAATTACGCACAGTTCATAATTAGCCTCAGGTGAGTAGTGTTGGTAGGAAGAGAACCAAGTCTAGGTGCCGGTTAGGGTTTAGAATAGTAAATTGTAAATATTTTATGCATTATCTATGGAATGCATGTTTTTTCAAGAATATTATTTGAGAGAATAATAATTTCTACTAAAGAAAATTAAAGAAGGATGAATGCACTTGCCTTGCTAATTTTCCTTGCTCAGGAAGCCGCTGGATCCTTTCTTTCCTCTTTCCTATGCTCTACTGCGCCCCCCATGCTCCTTTCCTCTTACTCCTATTTATAGGTGCCGCTCTCCCCCGTTTAGAAGATTCTAGAATTCTCGGGAGCTTTCTTGACTCTAGAAGGCTCTAGAATTTTTGGGTAATTTTTACCCGTGCCAGTCACATAGCGTTTCTCGCATTTTTACTTATTCCAATGTTTTTTACTTATTCGGCATTCATCCCGACCATTTACCCATCTTATCCCGGCATTTTACCCATCCCACTATTCATCTCGTTATTTTATTATAATCATCCCAGTATTTTCTTATTCCATCTAGACTGATTATCTCTCTCACGAGCATACCGGTCACCTTCCTTCGAGTATACTGATCACTTTCCTCAAAATCCATACCGGCATTTTACCTGTCCGTTTTTGTCAGACCATCCTTTCATCCCATTCCGATAATCTCATTCATATCGGTAATTTTACCATATCCATGCTGGTCACTTTCTCCATTTATTCATACTGGTCATTTTCTTTCACAACATACCGGTCATTTTCCTCATTCATACCAGCCAATTGCCATAACGGCAAATTGTGCATACCTGTCATTTTGTCATACCGGCATTTTGCTTCATATCGGTAATTTGTTTCATTCCGACAAATTGCTTTATTTCGGCAAAATACTCCAAACTGGCAAAATGTGCCCATTCCGGTCATTTTGCTTCATACTGGAAAATTGTGTCATTCTAGCATTTCGCACTGAATCACCCAATAAGCCATTCCGCCCAAAATATCCATTTTGCCCAAAATACCTATTCCAGGCATTTTGGCCATTCCTGGCAAAATGCACTATTCCAGATATTTTGGCCAACCAGCTATCTTCTCTTCAAAATTCATACCGGCAATTTTCTTACATGTATACCGGTCAAGCATACCAGCATTTTTCCTTATAATCTTACTGATCGTATTCCTTACAACCATGCCGGCCACTTTCCTCAAAACTCATGCTGGTATTTTACCTATAGCCATTCCGATAATTTTATACCATCCCCATATCCCTGCCAATTTGCCAATTCAAACCGGTAAAACCATACTGGTCATTTTCATACCGGCAAATTGCTCCATACCGGCAATTTTGGCCATACTAAGCAAATCACACATACTAGACAAATTGCATACAACGGGCAAATTGCGCATGCCGGACAAATTGTGCATACCGGCCATTATCTCAAAATTTATACCGGTCATTTTCAAATGCGCTCTGGTCATTTGTTCTATTCCAACCATTAGTGTATACTGGTAATTTCATCTATTCTGCCCGGATGCTCCATTCCGTCATCTTGGCCAACTGGTCATTCACGCAAATAGGTCATTTTGCATATACATCCATGACGGTAATTTTGTGCAATCAGTCATTTTGCCATCTTAGCCGGTCAAAGTGTTGACCAGTTGTTTTGGCAGCCGATATTTTTTCCTCAAAGATACACATCAGTCATTCTCCTTAAAAACGCATATCGGCCACTTTATGCAAAACTGCCATTTTGCCATACCAGGTAAAATGGTAAATTAGCCAGTCAAAGTATTGACCGGACATTTTGACGCTTTTCCTTTACAGGCCACATTTCTAATTGAAAACCGGTCATTTACAACCAGTAGTTTTTGGTGCATTACAACCGGTCAACATATGTTGGCCAGTTTCTTCCTCCTTTCCTGCCGCTCAACAATCCGGTAAACTTATAAAATCCTATCGTTAATAATTCTTGACTGATCATAATACACTGTATATGTCCTGGTGTCCTCCCTTTTTGTTGTGTTAGCTTAATAATTCCCTAATAAGTTCTTTATAATTTTATATTATTTTATGATATTTAAAAATTAATACATTACAAAACTTAGAAATTGGATATAAAATTAACACATATGCATGTTCAAGACATGGTTATCATAAAATATATACTTAGATGTGTATCAAAATAAAAATACCCGTGAGGGGCGGAATGAAAAGTATAACAAGAGAAAAAAAAGTATATTTGTGCACTTATTTCGATCAAATCTATAACTTCTTCAACTAGTTTTAAGCCAAAAACGGACCCGATACCTCAATCTCCTTCTCTCTCTTCTTCTTCGCGCTCTCTCTCTCCTCTCTCACAAATCTGCCGAAAATTGATGGAATGAGAAGCCATGCGTTCTTAATTAGCCGAACTGGTGCTCGAGCACACGTTAGGTATGCTTCAGTTGCCCCTTCCCTGAAATCGGTGCTCGAACGTGCGTCGGGCATGCTTCCGGTGCCCCTCCCCTGGAATTAGTGCTCGAGAGGGAGTTTGAGCGCGCGTTGGGTGCGGGTTAGGCCTAGGGCAAACCTGTAGTGAGCCAGTTTCGCACATACCATTTGATACCCGTTTCGACTCCTTTAATCCAATTTTTCATATCATTGGACCCTAATTTTGACCATATTAGTTTAATAAGTTGCAATTATCATAATTTAAAATTTAAATTTTATTTACAAATTAACTTTTCAATATTTACAATACCGGTTTTAGATTTTATCAATTTCGGGTCTTTGGGCTTTTTAATACAATGTCTCCCATGTCCTTTGACCTCAATTTATTTATATGTCCTTTGACCTCAATTCATTTATACTAAATTAATTATTCCTAATTTTTATATTTTAAAAATCGGTACCTTACAACTCTCCCACACTTAGAGAAATTTTATACTCAAAATTTTAACAAACCTCAAAATTCAACAATCAAAAAAAATCCTTTCAGATTCCCTCTTTACGTTCCTATGTCACATCCCCGATTAAATGATCTTTCCTAGAAAACCTCAACTAACTAAATTATCCTGATTCTCAATACCTGATACTTTCTATCTAAAGTCTAAATTGAAACCTTATCATCAGACAAATTTCTAATCTCCTACAATGGCTTAACCCGATCACATACTTCCTCAACATTGATGCATGAGAGACATCGTGATAATTTGTCAAATTTGAAAGCAAGCCAATTTTATTGACCACCTTTCCAACTTCATACACAATTTCAAAGGACTAGTAAACTCTTACGTCAATTCATCATAAGCTTCAAAAATGATTAGTCACTTTGAACCTCAGACCGAACCTTAAAATATATATAAGCCCACATGCTTTCGCTATGCTATTCTGATTAATCGTTTATTTGCGCACTAAAAATCCTCTTGCAACTCATATCTATTGATTCGTATCGGACACCTAGGTTACATAGTGGCTGTAATCCTAAGAAAATCTCAAAGATATCGATACAACTAAGACAAAGTCTAAAATTATCAAATTACAATCAACTTAGGTAACACAATTGAAGTGATCGCCTAAAATTTTGACACAACCTCAAACCACTACCAAAGCCTTGAAACTCAAATACTCCGCAAACTTACTATCTCGTTGGCATGCAAACGAGCCAACTTATTCAATTCAAACGTATCATCTAAATTCTTAATAATTGGGTCGTCCTCATCAGTTCATCCACATTTATCGAAATAGTACCTATAATCTTTGCCATCCTAAAAACCCTGAAAGAAAACCATGAGGACTTCTCATCTTATAGTTTCACTCAATGCTTCGAATACAATTCTTCCTCTCAAATTAAAAGTAGAGCATCCCATGTGCTGAAATATTAGGATCTACTCACGGTTCATCTTTTCGCATCTCCTATGAAGTATCAAAGACATACCAAATCTGAAGATTCCCGACATTAAATTATCAGCAATAATATTCACTTTCCTTAAAAGACACCGAGATTTACTTTCATAGTCCTTAAGTAGATTTACCCACTTATACTGTCGCATGATCATCTCTTTTTTTATGAAACGATTCCTCAGTCCCTTAGAATCATTAGATAATAATTATTTTCATAAACAACACCTATAAATCCTCAAAGCGAAGATCCTGAACGCCGACTCATGATTTGGAGATATTCTAATCATAGGCTTCCCACCGACTCAATCAAATGGCAACCACCCATACACATAGGAAAACACAATCCTAAATCTTCCTAAATAATATCACATTTTACTATAATTCACTGGATCTATCATGAATCAATCCAAATGATATGGTTAACTATTTACCCTTCATTTCTCAAAAGCTATCCCCACATATCTCATTTCGACAAATACCAATCGTTTCCAAGCCAAACACCGCACGGATGCTACAATTCTCGAGAAACACTTAACAGATAACTTATCGAATTCAACTAGACTAAGGAAAATCGTACACTTTCGCGACATTAATCAATCTTTTCCAATTAGCCACCGCTTTGATGGCCTATAGACCCACAATCATGCTACCAAAGAAGCCACATCCTCAACATAACACTTCCCTTAACCAAACTCATATTTTTTTCTCAATTGAGCACACAGCTAATTGCCTTTCATAATCCATGATACAGTCTTCAAATAGAATTCATACATTCCCATAATTCTTTGAATTCATTGATGAGGCCATCATAATCTTAACATAAATATGGTCAAAAGATCCAACCCATAAAATCCATAAAAATGCCAACAAACCTACAAACCAAATGGTATTACCGAAACTTGGAACAGTCGTATCTTTATCCTGAATGCAACCACAGGCACAACTCTCAATTATCTACAATTGACAATACTCTGGATACAAATCGATCTTAGAAAATACCAAGCCCTTATAATAGATCGAATGAGTCTCTTGTTTATTTTTCCAATGCCCGCTTATCAAATCATTTTTCTCCTAAACAACCTAAATTTTTAGTCATCCACAAGTAATCTCATTGGCTTATCTTACTCACCCCAAAGGTTCTAAAGTATCCTACGGTTGGTACCCAACTAATACTTTTTTAATTCAATACGAAATCCTTAAAAATTGGTGTCAATCCTAGCACAACCTCGATAGTAACCTCGATTTACTTATCAAAAGATAAACCAACCTAATCCTTTCTGCCAAGAAACATCCTCAAATACTTACACAGTCGAAAATTCTTAGTGACCACAAGATGACTTTCAGATGTGGTCTCATATGCTAAATAAACTTGACACATATCCTCATTAAACGACTTGTAGGTGAAACGATACTAATTTCGTCGCCAATCAATCAACTCTACCTCATACTCAAAATTTCACATCTCGATTGCAAAGTATAATATTCTCACCGGCCATAATTCATACTAGCATGGTAACTCATCAATCATATCACCCTCAATATCATATCAAACCTCGACATCACAAAGTAATCAAATCAACCCAACCAATCATATCTACAAACCTAAAAAAATATCATAGGCATCAATATAACTAGCACAAAATCTATTATCCTCAAATAAATGAATAAACTTAGGAAACATAAATGAAAATATAAATTTTGAATCCAAAACAATACATGTGTTAAAATATCAAAATTTAGAAATCTTACCTTCCACTATGCTGTTTGATACCTTAACTTCCTCAACAGTCACCGCATATAACTTGCCCGAGATAGTGGGTTTGGACACTAGGGCCCTCTTCAGATAGGGATAATTGTTAATCAGATGTCTCGCTTTTATACAATTAAAGTACACACCCAACAATTTAAAATAAGGCTTATCTCCATGCTATTTTTCACAAGATTGATAAGGATTTGCTGAAATCTGCGAGGTCGGTATGGGCTAACTAGTCTTCTTTTTTTGATTTGACTGTCTGGCCTTCTTTGGCGGTCTTCTCAAGCCTATACTAACACTAGTACCCGTACGAACTGGCACTCAAACCACCTTGCCTAGACATCTTCCTCTTGAAAAACTTCTCCTTCTCGAGTTCTTTTTCATGAATCAGGGGTCAGTCCAGCACATCACCATAAGTTAGCAATTTTAGCATCACCAACTACTTGCGAATATCGTCCCTCGGACACTACAAAAACCTCATTGTTTTCCTTTGTTCATCTTCCACCATGTACGGAGCATACTGGAATAATTTCGTAAACTTAGCATCATATTCAGCTACTATCTGATTGCCCTATCTCAACTGAATAAACTCTTCTTCTTTCTGTTCACGCAGACTGTATAGAAAATATTTCTCCACGAATGCCTCCTCAAATATGACCGAAGTGATTTCATTCTCAGGTACTTCTATTGCTTTCTTCTTTATTTTCCACTAGTGATGTGCTTCATCTTTCATACGGTATGTAGCAAATAACACTCTGTCCTCCTCAGGACATCGGATGACCACAAACACCTTTTTAACTGCTGGAACCACATATCTACCTTTATCGGGTTTGATTCACCCATAAACTTTGGGACTCTTTCATTAATAAACCGATCGTAAACAGAAGCACCAAGATTAGTAGGAGCTTGGACTGGAGCCGGAACTGAGACAGTAGCTAAGTTCGGCTGCCCCGTTGACTCTATAATGTCTACCATCCTTTCAAGCAAATTCATCTAATCTGCCTCTCGATTTTTCGGTAGGTCGCCTCCACGTATAGTTTTTCATCTAGGAGCCATTGAAACTGCTAATATCCTTTCTAAAATAAAAACAACGCATGTTAGTTCACAATTCAAACACTAACTAGGACACTGTAAGCTAAACAATCAAATTTAACTACTGATCCTAACTAAGTTTTAGCCTAAGTTATTTAAATTAGGATAACTAGAACTATTCAATCTAACTTAATCATCCTACGCCTTCATTTACTTATTCAATCTATCTTACTCTAATCTAAACTTCCGTAGAAGGTTTAAATCAAACATAAGACATCTCCTTCTCTAATACCAAGTGTGACGGACCATAATCTAACCGAAAATTGATAAGATTTTACCTGTAAAATAACCGTCAAACTAAATATAAACCTATACAATATCCCTATACTGTATATATATACATCCACAATAAATACACAGAATCCAAAAGCCACAAACTAATACGTGGCTCCAACGTCATATCTCCCGGATACAATATCGGCAAATAAGAGATGCCACTAGGTACCTAATAAATCAACCACAATAACCTGTAGAATTATATACATCCATCAATACACAACGAAAAATAAATTATCTATATATCATCAATATATAAATACATATCCATCAGAACGTATAAAATTTTCTCTATACATAAGTAAAAACCATAAAAATCTGAGTCTACAGAATAATCTTCCAAGTCCACTGCGTAGCCCACTGCTAATCTCTACTCCGCCTTATTAGGTATAAGCTCGTACTCATTTGTATGTAAGAAAATAATAAGGAGTGAGCCGAATACTCAGTAAAATACAATATAATTAAGGATAATAAACAATATACTCAAAATAAATCAAGAAAAAGAGAATATGAGTATAATACAGATGCATAAACATAAAGCATGATCAAATGTATTTTTGGAACTCATTTTTCTTTCACATTTTATTGCCAATTCATTTAGGTCTTAAAATATGTATAAATTTTTTTTATCTTTGTGGATCAGGGTAAGTAGGTCTTATCAACTTACGGAACAGACAAATCGAGAAAATGATTATGTTCGGTCTATACAATCTAAGGCCTATCCATGTACCTCAAATTTAATGTCTCATGGTAAATGGTATACCTTTAATCCTGAATATATTGGGCCAATAGTCCTTATCTTATGCCACCATAGCATATCTCGTGGCCTAGAGCAATTATTTGATTTACCACTGTACTATTTTAAAATATATTAGAAAATATTATCCTCTGAAATATAAATCTTTGGTCCAAATTCATACTTACTTATCCTTAAGGAAAGGTCTACCATATTCTATACAAAGTTCTCATTCCCTAGAGAACAAATCATTAAATATAATAAATTGTAGAATTCCATTCATATACTTTACATAGTTCTTATATTTCTTAGATACAGATACAAATTGTCTTTTTGCTTGGGAGTTTAAATCTTTATATAATTTTGAATGCATGCACAAAATAACATAAGGTTTGGGGAAACATTAGAAAATCCTTACCACGTTGAGTCAAATAAAATTTTGTAACTTTTGGACAACAAATTCCTTCACAAAAACATCCAACAATATTTTCGGAACATATACCAAACACATGTGGACAAATACCAAATAAACATGTTCATAGGCTAGGGTTCTAAGTTTCAAGTCCATATTATACATAAATCCCAAAATAAACGGGAGAAAATATAGGGTGTGGGGTTAGGGTTTCATTTGAAGCATAATACCTCATAAAACTTAAAAATTAGATATAAAATTAACATATATGTATGCTCGAGATATGGGTATCATAAAATACATACTTGGACGGGTATCAAAATAAAAATACCCGTCCAAGTATGTATAAATTTAAGTTACCTCCTCTAAAAGAATGGCTTATTATGTAGTTATACATGTATAGAAATACACAAATCTTTTTTTTATCTCTCTCTTCATAGTCTCAGCATGGTATTAGAGCTAGGTTTACTAAACTTATTTAGATCCATGTAACCTATCTAACTCCAATCATTATCCCTTATTCTTGTGATTCGAAGTCATTACAAATTATCATTCACTATTCACCATTATTGCGATACGGCATCATTGCAAACTCATCGTTTTAAATTCTTGGCTATAATAATCACCATTCCTCATATGTTGCTCATATTCGTTCTAAGTTCACTACTCACTATTCTTCTAGTGTGGCACCCCTTTTTATTGTATCCAAATTATTCACAGTGATATATTTCATAAATACACCAAATATATTGAGATCAATTGCTATTTTGTACTCCATAACCACAAGGAGAGCACCCTTTGCCTTTTTTAGATTTCTTCGGCTGATCAGTTAGTTGATATCTTTACAAAATATTATCCCCCTAGTCACCATCATGATTTG
>JAODPA010102304.1:0-21034 GCA_025585075.1 Nepenthes mirabilis | reverse complement strand
AATTTCCCCGTAAAATTTTTTACTCAATTCAGACACCAAATACATATAAATTTACAATTTTCAATATTTTCTTTCATCTTAATAACTCATTTACGAATGACAATTAAATTAATTAGTTATTCAAAAAATACAGTGAAATATATTTTTCTTAAATCCGTTTCTTAACCCAGGAAAATTCAGCGATCATAATTAGCTTGATGCCGATAAATATATTCATTTTTTCTAATGATTCAACTTGAGCCGATTACTTATATTCGTGAGCATAAAATGTAACCCTTCACCAAGGGCAAGCATAACACGAGAATTACATGTGAAAAACTTTATAAAATTAAGGAAAAGAAAACTTTTCACTATAATGATATTATAAAATTACCAAATATGTTCTACTCTATAGTGAGATACAACTCCAACAAGCAAAGCAAAACTCATTTTCTCTAACTCAGTATTTCTAAATACTACATGATGCGTCCCTGAATCTTGCGTTGTGGGACGAATTAGGAAGTCACTCGATCTTTCACTACAGGTTAAATTGAAACGAGTCAAATATCCATCTCTACTAACCTGAAACTTGCGCATCACAAACAACGAACAACAAATCAAAGGATTAGCGGGACTCACTATTTAACTTATCCTTCAATGCTAAATTCAGAAATTTTTTCAAGGAAATAAAAAGATGAGAGGACGTAAAAAGGCAAAGTTGCATTTATGTGAAGGATGTGAGAAGACGACTGGGCTCTTGAATGTGCTCGGCAAGGAGAAGTTTAGAGAGATGGAGGATTTGGTTCCGATGTATGGCACTCGGTGAGTGGCTCATTAGAAGGTGCTCAGTGGGGAGTGACTTAGAGTGATGGAGGAAGATACTTGTAATGTATCGGATTCCAAATATCATAATTGCGGGTAATTAAGATAATATAACTAAAATTAGCCATAATTTATGTGAAAAAAATTAAATTTCGAATGCGGTAAAAGGCAACAGAAAGGGACGCATGCCTGGTGCTTGAGCGTGGCGACAAGCACTCGATCCAGGGCACCAGCGCCCGAGGTAAGCACAGAATTCAAGCGGGTAGCACCAGCCGCAAAATAAGGGAGCAACGTCTCTTTTTCGCGTCATTCACACGGGAAAAGGGAAAGAGGGGGGAGAGAGAGAACACGAAAGAGAAGAGAGGAGAAAATCAAGGCTTTCGGGTGTGATTTTGACTTGAAGCTAGTTAGAGAAGTTGTAGATCGAGTCAAGGTAAATGCACTCATACCATCTTCTTTCGTTTCTTTGTACTTTTGTTCCGTTTTCTTCGGGTATCATCGTTTCGATACCCATTTAAATTTATATTTTGTGTTATCCATGACTTAAGTATGCATATATGTTGATTTCATATCCGATTTTCTAATTTTGACCAATTTTCGAACGTAGAACCCTAACCCTGTGCCTGAACATTTTTACCAGCTTATTTTAGAATTTTTGCATAAATTGACTTTAGATTATTATTACCCATGTATTGAACATGTTAATTTATCAATTGGGTGTCCGATTTGATAGTTTTATACGATTTTGTACACCCGAAAATCTTAACCTGCGCCCCCTTCGATTTTGCCTGTTTTCTTTGAGATTTATGTATAATTTAGTTTTGGAATTTTGGAACCATAACTTTATAGATGCAGGTACTCTGAAAATTTGGTATTTATACACATACATTTTGCATATGTTAATTTTATGTATTCCGAGATTATTATCAGGCGTAAATAGTAATGTTTATCCGCATATATATTATATTTCTTATCTTGTATATACTTCAAAAATTATGTTACATGTATTTGAAAAAGAGATTTATTATCCGAAAGCTCTAAAGTTATGTCCGGTGCTTTGTGGTAAGAATTTCTTATGTGTTCTACGTTTTATGATGATTTATACATGAAATTGAAAGCATGTGAGTACATACAACTCATACGAAAATGATTATCTATACTTGTATCAAATAATTATGAAAATTATGCAAGTATATGAAGGGAATGCTACAATTTGATATATTTATGATTTGTTCTCCCAGAGTGAGAATTTTGCATAAGAAATTTGGTGGACTTTGCCTTAAAGAATAAGTAATTGTGAAATTTGGATTACGAATTTATATTTTAGAGGGTAGTATTCCATGACATGTCTTAAAATATTACAGTGGTAAATCGAAAAACTGCCATGGGCCATGGGGTATGTTATGATGGCTTAAGAATAAGGACTATTTACCAAATATATCCGAAATTATAGGTATACTGTCCACCACGGAACATAAAAGTTTAATGTTCATAGTTTGTCTCTTAGATCATATGGATTAACATAATCCGTTTCTTGGTTTATTTACTCCGTTAGCTGGTGAGGCCTACTGATCCTGGTCCACAAAGATAAAGAAGTTTTTATATGTTTTAGAACCTAAATGAATTAGAAATAAAATATGAAAGTAAAATGAGTTTAAAAAGTACATTTAATCATATTTCATATTTATACATTTATGTTATGCTCCTATATCTTTCCTTTGTTTTATTTTAAATATATTATTTACTATCCTTAATTATATTGTGACTTACTGAGTATTAGGCTCACTCCTTGATGTTTCCTTACTTTCAGATAACCACAAGTTTATACCTGACTAGGCAGAATAGATGATTAGAAGTCGGTTAGGCATGAAGACCTTGGAGGATGATCTTATGGATTTCGGTTTTATAAATTTATACCTTATGGTATACTTTTATATTTTTGATGGATATGTACTTGTATATGGACAATGGATAGATAGCTTAATTTCCGTTGTGTATATGATAGATATATATGCTTTCATATAATTGTTGTGGTTTATATTTTGATAGTTAGTGGCATCTATCTGTTTGACATTGTATAAGAAAATATAACGTTAGAGTCACGAATATATTGTGGCCATATAGGTCTTATGTTGTGATTATTTTATTAAAAATTTGTATACTGTACAGGATTTTATATAGATTTGTATCAGTTTAATAGCCATTGTTCAGTCAAAACTCTGTCGGATTCCGATTAGAATTTTTAGAATCATTACAGTTGACATCAGAGACAAGAGATGCCTTAGGTTTGATCTAGATCCTATGCGAAAGTTTAGGTTAGAGAAAGATAGATTGAATAAGTAGATGAAAGCATAGAATGATTAAATTAGATCGGATAATTTTAATTATCTTAATTTAAATAATTTAGGTTAGAATTAAGTCAGGATTAGTAGTTAAATTTGATTGTCTAGCTTATGGTGTCCTAGTTAGTGTCCGAGTTGTGAGTTAACCTACGTTATTCTTGTTTCAGAAATGATATTAGTAGCAGTCATAGCATGTAGACGAAAAACTACATGTGGTGATGGCCAACCGCGAGGTTAGAGAAGCAGAGTATGCGAACTTGCTTGGAAGGATGGCGAGACTTGAAGATCTAGTCTGGATGAGAATCAGAAGAAAGAAAAGTTGAAGGAGTATACCTTAAGGGTTAACTTAGAACGATCTTGGTCTGAGAACTAGAATCAAGGGGATGTATGAACTCTATTTGAGGATGGTATCATGAATTAGGAAGGCTGTTGACTGTGTGCTCAATTGAGTAGAATGTGAGTTGGGTTTGGGGATGCATTATGTCGGGCATGTGATTCCGTAGAGATTTGAGCGATGACTTATTTGGAAAAGGCTGATTGATGTCATAAAAGTGTGCGGTTCTCTTGGGTCAAGTTGAATCGGATAAGTTATCCACTAAGTATTTCTTGAAGACTGCAGCGTCTGTGGGGTGTTTGGCTTGAAAGCATTCGATATTCGTCGAAGTGAGATATGTGGGGATAACTTTCAAGGAATGAAGGCTTAATTGTTGACCATATCGTTGGGATAATCCCTGATGAATCAAGTAAATTGCAATAGAATGTGATACTTTTAAGGAATATTTAGGATTATGTTTTTCTTACTTCGTATGTGGGTGGTTGCCCTTGAATTAAGTGGGGAAGAAATCCATGAATAGAGTTACTCCACCCGTGGTTTGAAGTTAACAATTGAGGTATCTACTTTGATGATTTATGGGTGTTACTTTTGAAGATATTTATTGTCTAATAATTTTAAGGATCTGAATAGTTGTATCATAAAGAGGGGATGATCATACGGCAGTGCAAGCAAGTGAATTTGCTTAAAGACTGAAAAGACGAATCCCGGTGTCTTTTAAGGAAAGAAAATATTAATGTCGATAATTTGATGTTGGGAGTCTTTAGATTTGAGATGTTTTCGATACTTCATAGGAGTTGTATTCGGAGTATAGAGGCTTCGGAATCATGAGATGATAAATCCTTAAGGTACCATTTTAGGGTTATCAGAACGACAATGATTCTAAATATTTGAATAATTGTGGATTAGCTATTGAGGATGTCCCATTTATTATGAATTCGGATGGCATGCTTGGATTGAATAAGTTGGCTTGTTAGTATGCCAACGAGGTGATAAGTTGCTAAATATTCAAGTTTGAGGTTTTGGTGGTAACTTGAGGTTGTATCAAAATTTTTGGGATAATTGTTTCAATTGTATTTCTTAAGTTGGATGTAATATGAGGATTATAGGTTCTGTTTTACGTATACGACATTTTTGAAATTTTCTTAGGTCTATAGCAACTGTGTAACCTAAATGTATGATATGAATCAATGGATAAGACTTACAAGTTGATTTTAATGTACAAGTAAATAGTCAATCAAAGTAGTGTATCGGTAGCGTGTGGCCCTTAGCCAGCGATTTTGGAATAGGATTGAAGATCAAAGTGAACAATCTTTTCGAGGCTTAGAATGAATTGAAATAGGAATTGAAGTTAAGAGAAACCCTAACCCGCACCCCTCTTCGATTTTGTCAGTTTCCTTTGAGATTTATGTATAATTTGGTTTTAAAATTTTAGAACCCTAACTTTATAGATACGGGTACTCCGAAAATTTAATATTTATATACATACATTTTGCATATGTTAATTTTATGTATTCTGGGATTATTGTCGGACGTGAATAGTGATATTTATACGTATGTATATTATATTTGTTATCTTGTATATACTACGAAAATTATGTTACATGTATTTGAAAAAGGAATTTGTTGTCCGAAAGCTCTAAAGTTATATCCGGTACTTTGTGATAAGAATTTCTTACATGTTCTAAATTTTATGATAATTTATACATAAAATTGAAAGCATGTGAGTACATGAAACTCATACAAAAATGATTATTTGCATCCGTGTCAAAGAATTATAAAAATTATATAAGTATACGAAGGGAATGCCATAATTTGAAATGTTTATGATTCATTCTCCCAGAGTGAGAACTTTGTATGAGAAATTTGGTGGACTTTTCCTTAAAGAATAAGTAATTGTTAAATCTGGATTATGATTTTATATTTCAGAGGGTAATATTCCATTACATACCTTAAGATATTACAGTGGTAAATCAAAAAACTGCCATGGGCCACGAGGTATGCTATGATAGCTTAAGAATAAGGACTATTGACCCAATATATACAGGATTATAGGTATACCGTCTACCACGAAACATAAAAATTTGAAGTTCATGGTTGTCCCTTAGATCATGTGGATTAACATGATCCTTTCGACGATTTGTCTACTCTGCTAATTGGTAAGACCTATTAGTCCTGGTCCACAAAGATAAAGAAATTTCTACATATTTTAGAATCTAAAGGAATTAAAAATAAAACGTGAAAGCAAAATGAGTTCCGAAAAATGCATTTGATCATATTTCATATTTATGCATTTATATTATGCTCATATATCCCTCCTTTATTTTATTTTGAATATATTATTTACTGTTCTTGATTATATTGTACCTTATTGAAGATCAGGCTCATTTCTTGCTGTTTCCTTGCATTTAAATGAGTACGAGCTTATACCTAATTAGACTGAGTATATGATTAAAAGTCGACTAGGCATGAAGACCTTGGAGGATGATCTTATGGATTTAGATTTTATAAATTTATACCTTATGGTATACTTTTATATTTTTTATGGGCATATACTTGTACGTGGACAATGGACTGATGGTTTATTTTCTATTGTGTATGAGATGAATATATATGCTTCTGCATGATAATTGTAGTTTGTATTTTGGTACCTAGTGGTATCTCTTTATCGGACATTGCGTCCGAAAATACGACAGTTGAGCCACAAATATATTATGATTATGTGGGTCCTGAGTTGTAATTATTTTGCTAATAATTTGTATACTATATAGGATTTTGTACATATTTATATCAGTTTGACGACCGTTTTTTAATCTAAACTTTGCAGGATTCCAATTAGGATTTTTAGAGTCGTCACAATACTCGACTGGAATGTCTCATTAGAGGTGCACTCAGCGAGTGACTCACTAGAAATGTACTCAGTTAGAGTAGCTCAATACGAGTGTACTCGACGAGTGGCTCATTAAGGGTGCACTCAATTGAAGTAACTCACTAAGGATGCACTCAACTAGAGTGAAGAGAGAAATCTGCATTAAAGAGCTTGGTTATCTCCTTGACTCCCAAAAGGTCTCTTCAAAAAAAATGGGCCTCCCCAAAAAAGGGGCCACTACTTTATGAAGGTGAGGAATATTTGTAATACATCGTGGAGAAGGATTTGGTGCCAAAGCTTATGACAGGCGTCCTGTCTGAATTCGCCAGTCGTAGGGATGTTGACAGGAACCATTGTCATCAGTTGTCGCTTTGCGATCGTAAGGTGGCAGTGAATGGTCCTTTTGACTCGTTCGTCAGACAGTCGCAACGATGGCTACAGGCAGAGCCTAGATACGCATTTTCTAACGGTTGTATGTGTATACTCTATCTGCTCTGTTGGCCACCTGGTCGAGAAGCTTTCTGATTGGATCATCCATCTGTGTTGTCAACTGGGCCATTGACGCTTGTCCCCTTGGCCCATTGCCTCCTGAGCTTCATCTTAGTTGTAAAAGTTGTGACTAGGTTGGGCTAGATCGGTCTCCTTCCAAGGGCTTCAATCCCTGCTCATTGGGCCCTCACTCTTTTTTGCATGCTGACAATTGGGCCCATCGCTGGACCAGTCCAGTATACTACTAGACCCATCACTACCATCTTTTTTTTTCTATAGTATAGGTTAATAGATGCTCGATGTGTTTGCTAAATTCAAATAATAAATTCTAAAATATTTACAAATATATATAGTTCTTCACCTTTTTACATAGCCCTTTAATCTACAAACGTAAGGGCAGATACCTAATTCCATTCACAAATTCATCATCATCGTTCACTAGGTGACAACTCAAAATGCAGCTCTCACCGCTCCTCTTGCCGCCTGCTATAACATCTGCGCCGCCTCACCATTGCCTTTGAAGTACATGCCTACTTGCTACATATTCACGAAACGTGAGCAAAATTTTCTATAAAAAAGAAACAGAAAGAAAGAAAGGTAGAGCTTATAACGATCTCTACCATCCATTTCCTAACTTTTAATCTTGATCATTAGATATGTAAAAAATATTAAAAATCTATAACATTTCAATTGCGTCGTACAAATGGAAAAGGGGACGAGGAAGAAATATACCTGAATGACCCACATGCTGATCACTGATTCAAGGCAGAAGAATCCAAATCCAATGAAGTAGAATATCTGTGTAGAAAAAGGCAGTCATCAGTACATTCCCACCTTATTCCAATTACCTCCTCCTTCAGCAATCGTGTTGGCATTCTAACCTCATTCCCAAAGGTCATCTATCTTCTCCATGCAAACTAAACAACACAATACTTATTCCTATAGTATTGTTAGTAACATTTATTCCATTCTAATACTCAAACAAATAAGAGGTCTATTAGGCTGCAGAAGGGGTGGCCCTCTGTACCCGTAGATACTGCGCCCCTATATCCCCAAACCATGGCGTAGGAGGCGTGTATCCACGGTCTCTTGGACATCGACAGGCCTCACCGGCATGAATTCTCAAGTTCACATCGACATATTTACCTCTCATTGGCAAATATTTGTTGGCAATAAACTGAGGAAATTCATCCTACTTGTACAATTTACGTAACAGCAGAATCGAACAACAAAATATCAGGATGGAACATACCCCAACTATAGCATGATCACCCACAAGATCTATGGCTGGAAGTATTCCCCTGTCAAGATTCACATAAAGAAAAAAAAATGTCAATATCAAAGAGAGTCCTTTCTATGTGGGATTGCCACAATGACAAATTCGGTTGATTATTTAATGTATGAAACTTGATCCGATTTCTCCCCATTAAGAAGATAATGAAGAGATACCATCCTATATTGTCATCAAATGCGAACATCAACAACCCGAAGCAGCACCAAATATGACAAAATCAATTCTACACATTTTTTCTTTAGGCTTTTTTCTGTGATTTTTTTTTTTTTTTTGGGGGGGGGGGGGGGAGCCAACTTCACCCAGGGAGAGAAGGCTTAGCTTAGTCGGATTTTGCTTGGTTTGATTTCAATTAATTACCACTTATCATATAATCTGAATACAATGAAGTACTTACGCAAAAGATTTCCCTTTAAAAACGATAGGAGGAGAAACTGCAGCAAATATACAAAAGCTGATGTGTAGCTGAAAACAAGAATTAAGACAAAAAAGAAGCAAGTTTAAGTAACCTCAACTAGAGTTCAAAAGACAGAAATCAACCATATGAATATTTGAGTTTACCAAATAGAGATTAAAGAACCTTTCAAAGTTCACAGCACTATCTTTCCTACAAGAAGGTCAATAGTATACTGTCATCTCAACTATCTTAAAAATTTTTAACAAGCATATTCTAATTCCTGAAATACTACAAAGCACTACCTGAAGGCCCGATAAAGGGGACGATACCATAACACATAAGCTCCAGGGACCCCAGATATGAAGTAGATAATTGCAAGGAACCAGATAATTACAGCTACAAGAAATGACATTTCAGATCAATTTAAAGAGCAGTAACACCAAAAATCATACATAAAAGGAATATATATTATTGTGAGCACAAGCAACATTAACAGAACCAACCAGCTCCTCTGATCCAAGCTGCAGTAACTGCTATAATATTCCAAGTAAGGCACATCGTCAATCCTGCATGCAGCTGACTACTGTAAATCTAAACACAGACGATTCGGAGAGGCTTACAGAAACATAGGTAAAATGATTTAGTTGATGGCTCTAATCAAAGCATCTTACAGAGATATGTACATAACAAAGCAAGGCAACATACTCAAGTACAAGTAACAGCAAGTGAAATGCCCTAAATCCAGAAGCATATAAGACTGCCAACTATTCTTAAAAAAAATTATAATAGCTCCTAGAAAGGAAACAAATGTGTAATAGTACCGATACTTATCAAGCCCTCACAACAATGAGTCACATTTACCCAGCTTTTAGGAAACTAGCAAGACAATCCAAAATGACAAATGATCAAGCACTCATCAAGTCTCCTGCAACTAGTGGAGTACTAACCAACTCAGCAGAAGTGATCATGACAGAATTGCAGCAAAGCTTTGTTATAGTCCTTTGAGCAAAGATTATGAAGTTGAACAATATCATGTACCACAATGATGATAATGATAGGATAAGCTTGCTTGATAAGATCTGAACATTCTTCTATCCCTAAGGCTGAAGCGTGCTCCTTACCAACAACATTTCAGAAAAAGAACCCAAAAAATAAAGAGAACGAATATTTGTTTTTCATGGGTTTTTACTCCTCCACTATTTTGACAATGTAGACGCCGTTGGGAACACAACAAAATTCCAATAACCCAATTAAGTATTCTTGTTCATAAAGTGCCTCAGATTTCCAAACTGCAGATAGACAAAGCACATTGTTTGCAGAGAGTTAGCAGTATTACTAGCAGGGCCAAGTGTGTGCCTGAATGTGTTGATTGTACCTTTGTCTTTAACAAAGATACAATCGAATGAGACAATAAATTTCCCAACTTGACAGTCAAGAAATTTGTCCAAACAAAGTTATGAAACAGAAAAAAAACCACAAGAGTCTGTTGCATTTGCAGACATTTTTTGTTGGCGCAAACAAAAAAATGAAATTGAAATAAAGAACTTCCAAACAATCTAAAAATTGATAACACACCTAGCAATGTCATAAAGGCAACAAACTGTAATCTCTGAAGATGAATCGGTATTTCATTTGCAATGTCATGATGAATTATCGGGAAAAATGGTGGCCAATTCTTCTCCTCGAGAACTATTCCAGCTGCAGTGTGGAAGTAATAATTGATTTAAATTCATGGCAAATATATAAACTAAATTCTGAAAGAACTGAATAGCACAAACGTCAGCAAAGCACCAGTAAATAAGATACCGAGTGAAGGATATCTAAAACGAGCCCCAATAATACTCCCAAATTCTTCAAGAAGCAAAATAAAAGAAAAGAAAATATATAGAAAGATAATGATGCCAACTATATCGAAAGCCTTTCATGGGCGAATGACAAACTGATGGGTCCAATAGTACAATGGACAGTTCAGTGACGGGCCCAACCGTCAGCATGCAAAGAAGAGCAAGGGCCTAACGAGCAGCGATCAAGGCCCTTGGAAGGAGATCGATCTAACCCAACTCAATTACCATTACAACGACTAAGATGAGGCCCAGGGAGCAATGGGCCAATGGAACAAGCATCAACGGCCCAATCGGCAACGTAAATAGATGAACCAATCAGGAAAGCTCTCAGCCAGGCAGCTAACAGAGCGGGCAGAGCATGCGCATGTAGCGGTTAGAACAAGTGTATGTAGGCGTCGCCGCAGCAGTTTGACGAACGAGTTGAGAGGGCTACTCGCGGCCACCTCACCATCGCAAGGCGACAACTGAAAATAGTGGCTCTTGTTAGCACCCCAATAGCCAGCCAATCCTAGCCAAACACCAGTCACAGGCCATGGCGCCAAAGCCTCCTTTACAGAGTATTACAAATATTCTTCACCATCACAAAGTGAAGGGGGATCTCTCTTTTTTTTTGGGCACAAGGAGAGAGCTTCGGGGAGCATAAAAATGGGGGGACTTTTGATCACAAATGATCAATCAATCCTCTGCTGAAGCTATCATTAAGCAAGATGCAAGAGCTCAGGAAGAACCAAACTCTATTCTACTAATACAGCTTTTTCTCTCCATACTGAGTGAGCCACTCACCGAGTGCCACATATCAGAGCCCAATCCTCTATCACTCTAAGCCGCTTTTCGTCAAGTGCCACCTAGTGAGCCGCTCCAATCGAGTGCCTTCATACCCTTCTCCCCCTAGTGAGCCACTCACTGAGTTCATCCCTAATGAGCCACTCCAATTGAGTGCCTTTTAGTAAGCCACTCATCAAGTGCCACATATTGGAACCTAGTCTTCCATCTCTCAAAGCCGCTTATCGCCGAGTGCATACAGGAGCCTAATATTCCTCTCACATCTCCACATAAATGCAATTCTACATTCTCTCACATCCTCCTTACATCTTTCTATTTCCTAAGAAATATTTCTGACTTGAATATTGGAGGATAAACCGGGGAATGAGTTCCGTCAATCCTCTGACCTCTTATTCATTGTTTATGGTGTGCAGGCTCCAAGTTAACAAAGACGAAAACTGGACCTGCTCCAATTCGACCCGCAGCGGAAGATTGAGTGGCTCTCTAATTCATACCACTACCCGAATATTGAGACGCTTCACAAATAAAATATTTTCACTTGCTAGCCCACAAATAAAAAAATTTTAAAAAAATAAAAAATAAAAAATAAAAAGATGAGACGTCCCAATGCCATAAAGGTAATCAATGAAACAGAGGTACAAGGTTTAACAGATGAGAATTTACCTCGTGCTGCAGCCTCTTCTTTCCTTCTAACTTCCTGCATGGCATTAATAATGCTGATCAAAAGGGAAGCACACTACGCTAGATGTTTTAAGCACAATATGTACCCATTTATGGCCTCAAACACGTGACATGGATGATTTAATCCTAACGCAGGCACATGCGCATGAGTATTTGAATGGATGGGACTCCGGGAGAGAATCAAGCACAAAGGAAACACCCCAATCTTAACGGCAATGTAAGAGATTATTACTATCACAAACTTATTCTGTATTTCAATTGCAAAGAGGGTTCTTGATGGCAATTATTGTTGGGATCACTCCTGTGTAGGAAAATGCCGAAGTGGAAAATGCCGGAGTCAAAAATACCGGTTTGTATTTTCTAGAATGGAATGGCAGATTTACCGGTTTGGTTTTACTAGTATGGTTTTACCGGTATGGTTTTACAAGTTTGGTTTTATCGGTTTGGTTTTACCGGTATGCTTTTTTCCTGAAATGGTTTTTCTGGAATGCTTTTCTGGAATAGATTTCCAGAATGGAAAAGGCTGGAATGTATAAAGGCCAGAATGTAATGGCCAGGAATGAAATTGATCGGTATGGAATTTTCGGAATAGAAATTCTTGAATGCAGTTGGCCGGTTGGAAGTTTTAAGGTCCAAGGACTCTAAAGTAGAAGTCCAAGGATTTTGGTCAACGCCTAGGAGCTATAACTGAAAAGTTGGTCACCTACAATATCTGCACAATCAGCTTTTTTAGAAAGGAAGTTGACTCTCAGAGCTGGCAGCTAATTGGTTGAATAGGTCAACTTCTCTCGACAGAAGTATAACCGGTTTGGTTTTAATGGTATAGTTTTATAGGTTTGGTTTTACCAGTATGAAAGGACAGTGTGGTTTTGACTGGTATGCTTTTTTTCGGAATGGTTTTTTTGAAATGATTTTCCGAAATGAATTTTTAGAATGGAAATTGACGGAATAAATATTGGCCAAAATGGTTGGAATTTCAAGAATGGATGGAATTTTTGGAATGGTTGAAAATTCTGGAATGCAGAAGGCCGGAATGGAATGTCTAGGAATGAAATTGACTAGTATGGAATTTCTGAAATGGAAATTCCAGAATGCAGTTGGTCGATTTGAAGTTTTATGGTCCGAGGACTCTAAAGCAAAAGTCTAAGGATTTTTGTCAACACCTGGGAACTATAACTTAAAAGTTGGTCATCTATAATATCTGCGCAATCAGCTTTTTCAGAAATAAAATTGACTCTTAGAGCTAGCACCTGATCAGTTGGGCAAGTTAACTCCTCCCGACAGAATGGCGCTTAGTAGAGCAGGTTGTAGAGTTGGTGGTAGGTTGCAGAGTTGGTGGCAGGTTTTGCACACATTCAACTTGCCTACTGGGTAGGCGACGACCAGGACAAATTTGTATATATATATATGCATGTCGGGCATGCAAGCAAAAAAAGAGAGAAATGAGAAAGAGAAAAATTTAAGAGAGATCAAGGAGTAGCCAGACTTTACTCTTGTATTTTTACTCTTATTTTTTGTTCTCAACTTTCAAATGTCTTCTGTAGCCAAAAAAAAGGAAATTTCTGTAACCATATTCACGTAGTAAAATTTATTTGTAGACTAAATGTCTTGTAGTTTTTTGTTCTTATTTTAGAAGAGGGCTTTCCACGTAAAAATTTGGTGTATCGTTGCTCTTCTCCCACATTCCTCTATTGTGTGTGTTTGTGCGTATCATTCCTACTTGACCCTTTTTATTCGACCGGCCATTATCTTCCCTACAAGTGGTATCAGAGACTGGTTGTTAGTGTCAGAATTAATGGAGGTTGAAAATAGGATGATTTGTCTCAATGGCACAAACTATGACACTTGGCAGAGCAAGATATCAGACCTATTGCTTGTCAAGTTGATACATCTTCCGGTGTTCGCCACTCCAAAGCTTGAGGCGAAATCGGAAGATGACTGGTCTCTTGAGAACAGGCAGGTGCGCAGTTATATACAACAGTTTGTAGATTATAATATGTACAACCACATTATGAGTGAAACAAATGCCAAAATGCTGTGGGAGAAGCTGGAGACTCTTTATGCCTCCAAAACTAGCAACAACAAGTTGTATCACCTGATGAAATTAATGCAAGTGTGATACAAGGACGGCTCGTCCGTTGCAGATTATTTGAACGAGTTTCAAGGATGTGTGGATCGGTTAAATGGCATGGGTGTTAAATTTGAGGACCAAGTGCTAGGTCTGTGGCTCTTAATAGCCCTGCCTGATTCATGGGAGATGATTCGAATCATCATTGTCAACACTACTCCAATTGGCGTTGTGACGCTAGAGATAGCCAAAGAATCTATGCTGAACGAGGAAATGAGACGACGGTCACAAGGGACCTCTATCTATTAGCACTCCGAGGTACTCATAACTGAGTCACGAGGAAGGAGCAGAGAGAGCGGTCCAAAGTCTGGAGAAAAGGGCCAGAGCAAGTCCCGGTCAAGGTTTCAAAATATGAAGTACCATTATTGTGAAAAAAAATGCCACATTAAGAAATATTGTTATAAATGGAAGCGCGATAATAATAGAGATGGTAAGGAGAATAAAGTTGAAAAGGGACGAGGTGAGAAAAAAGCCTCAATCTCAGTTGTAATTGAGGGTGACCTCTTGCTGACCCGTGAAACGGATGATGTGTTAAACCTGACCAACCACGAGTCCGATTGGGTAGTGGATACAGGGGTCTCACTCCATGTCACATCAAGAAGGGGATTATTCTCGTCTTACACTCCAAGAGATTTTGGAGTGTTAAGAATAGAAAACGAAGGAACATCTCAGGTTATTAGCAGAAGTGACATATCACTTGTCACCAGCAATGGGACCTGATTGCTTTTAAAGGATGTTCGGCACGTTCCTGACATCCGGGTGAATATAATTTTAGCTGACAAACTCGATGATGAAGGGTTTTGCAGTACTTTCTGTGAAGGAGTATGGAAGTTGACTAGAGGATCTCTGGTTGTTGCATATGGAGAAAAGGCCTCCAGCCTGTATGTGGTAAAAGCATCTATTGCAGCCGAAGAAATTCATATGACGAGGAGTAAGGAGTTCTCGGACTTGTGGTGTCGCCGGCTCAGTCATATGAGTGAGAAGGGATTAAATAATCGGGCCGAAAAGGACCTTCTTCGAGGCATTAACGAGGCCAAGCTGAAAACCTACCCACATTGCCTGGCAAGAAAACAACGACGAGTAACATTTCAAGGAGACTCGTCTGATAAAAAGGCCGAAGTACTTGAGCTGGTACATACAAATGTGTGCGGTCCTTTTAAAGAAAAATCTTTTGGAAGAGCACAATACTTCGTATTGTTTATTGATGATTATTCAAGGAAGGTATGGATTTACCTTCCCAGATGAAGGATCAAGTTCCCAGCATTTTTCAGCATTTTCATGCTCTTGTGGAGAGGCAGATGGGGAAAAAACTGAAATGCAATCGAAGTGATAATAGTGGCGAGTATCTCGGAACCTTTGATGCATATTGTCAGACTCATGGAATCCGGCACCAAAGAGTGCCCCCGAAGACACCACGATTAAACGGGGTCACAGAATGCATGAATCTAACACTAATGGAGAGAGTTCGAAGTGTATTGTTTGAGGCCAAGCTACCCGGTATATTTTGGGAAGAAGCATTAAAAACAGTGGCCTATATTATCAACAGGTCGTCAAGTAAACCTCTGAATGGTGATGCTCCTGAACAAGTATGGTCTGGTAGGAAGGTAACCAACGACCATCTTCGAGTGTTCGGATGCAGGGCCTTCATCCATATTCCAAAGGACGAAAGGAGCAAATTGGAGTCGAAGTCGAAGGAATGCATCTTCCTTGACTATGGGGAAGATGAGCTTGGATACCGGCTGTATGATCCCGATGAGAAAAAGCTCGTCCGGTTTAGAGAAGTATTCTTTGAGAATGAGACCATTGTAGACGCCGGAAAAGAGAAGGCATTGTTTGATACCGGTCGGACAGACAAGATAAGTGCTGATATTGTCCGATTGGCACACAGTGAGGTCAATGTCCCAGGAGTGGCCGAGAAGGATGATGAAGCTATCACGACACCAGATGAAGACGAGGACGACCTCTCTCCTCAGCCAGCTAAGGAAGTTGCTGTCCGTAGATCCTCAAGAGACCGAAATCCCTCTATCCGACTGTCATCTTGTGAGTATGTGTTACTCACTGATGGAGGAGAACCTAAAAGTTTTGAGGAAACCATGAAGGATGAGCACAAGGAAAAATGATTAGAAGCTATAAATGATGAGATGGGTTTGTTGTATGAGAACCATACATTCGAATGACTATACTGTTCAAGGGGAAGAGAACCCTAAAGAACAAATGCGTCTTCCATTTGAATACCAATGAAGGTACCTTCCAACCAAAGTACAAGGTAGGGTTGGTGGTGAAGGGCTTCAACCAGCGCAAAGGGATTGACTTTGATAAAATTTTTGCCTCAATTATAAAAATGTCCTATATAGGGGAAGTGCTTGATTTGGCTACTGTCCTAGATTTAAAGGTAGAGTAACTAGATGTCCGGACAGCATTCCTCCACAGTGACCTTGAGGAGGAAATCTATATGGAGCAATCGGAGGGATTTCAGGCCAAAGGGAAAGAACAGCTGGTGTGTCGTCTGAGAAAGAGTCCGTACGAATTGAAACAAGCTCCACGACAATGATATAAGAAATTTGAGTCTGTTATAGTGGATCAAGACTACCAAAAGACTACTTCGGACTATTGCGTCTTTGTTCAAAGGTTTTCAGAAGATGATTTCGTCATCCTTCTCCTCTATGTGGACGATATGCTAACTGTTGGACGAAACGGTGCTCGGATCAAGGAATTGAAGCAGCAGCTTAGGTAGTCGTTTGCCATGAAGGACATAGAGCCAACGAAGCAGATTTTGGATATCAAAACATTTCACGATCGCAATAATAAGAAACTATGGATGTCCCAAGAGAGATATATTGAGAAAATACTCTAACGTTTCAAGATAGAGAAGTCCAAGCCAATGAGCATCCCACTGGCCAACCACTTTAGGCTGAGTAGTAGGCAGTGTCCGATCTCGAATGTTGATAAGGTTGCCATGAGAAGTGAGCCCTACTCTTCAGCAGTAGGGAGTTTGATGTATGTTATGGTGTACACAATGCCAGACATTACATATGCGATCGGTACTGTTAGCAGGTTTCTCTCAAATTCGGGAAAGGAGCATTGGTGTGCTGCAAAGTGGATTTTAAGATATCTTCGGGGAACTTCCAAGATGTGTCTGTGTTTTCGAAGTGATAAGCTGCAGTTAATTGGTTACATAGATGCTGATATGGTCGGAGACGTTGACTCTCGAAAATCCACTTCGGGATATTTGGTCAAGTTTGCCGAAGGGACAGTCTCCTGAAAGTCAAAGTTACAAAAGTGCGTTGCTCTCTTCACCACAAAGGCAGAATTTATTGTAGCAACAGAAGCGAGCAAGGAGATGTCGCGGATGAAAAAGTTCATCCAAGAGCTGGGCCTCAAGTAGAAGAAGCATGTGGTACTTTGTGACAGCCAAAGTGTCATACATCTCTGTAAAAACTCCACATTTCATTCAAGATCGAAACATATTGATATTCGATACCATTCGGTGAGAGATGTTGACGAATGACTGTTGTCACTGGAAAAGGTCCAGGCTAAAGAAAACGGGTTAGATATGTTGACTAAAGTATTACCCAAGGGAAAGCTTGAAACTTGTTGTGACATAACTGACCTGACTAATTTGGTTTCCACACAGTCGTGAGGAAAAGTTTGTTGGGATCACTCCCATGTGAAAACATGTCAGAGTGAAAAATGTCAGAGTGAAAAATACTGAACTAAAAAATATTGGTTTACATTTTCTGGAATAGAATGACAGATTTACTGGTTTGGTTTTACCGGTATGAAAGGTCGGCATACTTTTTTTTCCAGAATGGTTTTTCCAGAATGCTTTTCCGGAACGGTTGGAATTTTCGGAATTGATGAAATTTTCGAAATGGTTGGAAATTCCGGAATGCAGGAGGCCGGAATGGATAAATGCGGGAATAGAATTGCCAAGAATGAAATTGGCCGTTATGAAATTTTCGGAATGGAAATTCTGGAATGCAGTTGGCCGGTTTAAAGTTTTAAGGTCCGAGAACTCTAAAGCAAAAGTCAGAGGATTTTTGTCAATGTTTGGGAACTATAAGTAAAAAGTTGGTCACCTACAACATCAACGCAATCAGCTTTTTCAAAAAGGAAGTTGACTATCAGAACTAACAGCTAATTGATTAAGCTGGTCAGTTCTTCCCGACTGAGTGGCACTTAGTAGAGCAGGTTATAGAATTGGTGGCTGGTTGTAAAGTTGGTGGCAGGTTTTGCAAACACACAACTTGCCTACTAGGTAGGCGACGACCCAGACAAATTTGTATATATATGCATGCTCTGGGCATGCAAGCAAAAAAAGAGAGAAGTAAGAAGGAGAAAAACTTAAGAGAGATCAATGAGTAGCCAGACTTTATTCTTGTATTCTTGCTCTTGTTTTTTATTCTCAACTCTCAAAGGGCTTCTATAGCCAAAAAAGGGGATTTCTGTAATCATATTCATATAGTAAAATTTGTTTGTGGACTAAATATCCCGTAATTTTTCCCTCCTATTTTAGAAGAGGGTTTTCCATGTAAAAATTTAATATGTTATTGCTCTTTCTCTCACATTCCTCTATCGTGTGTATTTATGCATATCATTCCTGTCCAACTCTATTTGTTTAACCGGCCATTATCTTCCCTACAATTATGTTGTTCATAATGGTTTTCCACCAGAAAGAACAATAGGATTCTGTGCGTGCCCATTCCTCTCGATGGCTATTATGTTGTCCATGTAGGAAGACAGGAGGCAGTCACATTTAGGTATGAGCACCAAATTTAGTGCAGTCCCAAATGGCTGATATAGCAAAATAATTCTTCCAACTTTTGATGATAATCTTGAATTTTTATTGACCAACTTTTTTTATTAAAAATTTATTCTTCTTTTTGAAATTTGCATATCTATTCAACTTTCTAACTTCCGGTTAAGTTTCTTTTGGGCAAAAAAATTAAATAGAGTTGGAAATTTTAAAAATCCGAGGAAAAACATTGCAAGCAGAAAAAGTTCGTGAATAAAATTGCATGACCATAAGAACTTCAAGAATAATTTGCTAATTTCCCATTTATTATGTTGCAATTCTCCTTAAACCCTAAAATGTGAAAGCTCCATGTCGTGGGCCAACATTTTCTATTACCTATTTCATATGTAATGGAAATAATATTTATTCTACCACGTAAAGGCCTGTTGATTTTTCTGGCATTAGATTCACATAGAAAAGAAGAATAATTTTAGCTGTTTATAACCTGTTATACATAGTTATGGCATCCACAAATCAATAGTTTTATTATCCTTGTTTTTTATTGCCAAGAGAAAATGAAAGAAAAAGGAACATCTACTGTTGTATAAAATGCGCCACCACCAAAGTTTGACAAGCCGAATCTTTTGCCTCTCGTTGCTGGCTGCTTATAATGGAACAATTTATTAATGCAGAAAATATTGGAAATCGGACCGTTTGTTTGAACTGTGAGAAAACAACGATAATGTACAATAAGCTAATAATAATCACAAATAATATAGCATACAAGATTTTAAGTGAAAAATTTCCTTTTAAATGAGGAAAAAAACCACAGAACTATACATCCGAACTATATCCACTATACAATGTATTCGATTATAAAAAACCAAAATAAATATAAGGCCATAATACATTGTAATAAATGAGCCCGAATAATAATGAGTATAAGACAACATAGAAGAAATATAACTAGTTAAATGTCCTCAACTTCAAGAACAACGTGCCCAAGGTCAGTGGAGAATAGAATACAATTTGAAACTCAATTGGATACTTGAACCTTCCTCTTCTCTTTTTTCTCTTTCTTTCTCTTCCTTTTCTCACAGTGTCAGCACTCAAAATCTCAAAAATTATAAAAATAATAATCCTAAAATCGCGTCAAGCACATTTACATTAAAAACAGCTCTTGAGCGCCCGTCGGCCAGATATCACACTCGAGTCTACTATAAACGGGCGCTCCTCAGGCTCTAAGCAATATAGGAATCTCACTCATGCAACCCTCGCATGTTCCTTAGGCAGCCGTACTCTAGAATCGGCACACATGCATACAATAGGCATTTACCGCACGCCATTCTGCAACTTTTTCTAGTCAGTTCAATGCACGTACGTCCTTGTACGTTCCACTAAACGAAATATCAAATAGATATGGGACCACACTAACTTAACGGAAAAGGCATGGATTCATTATAGCAGAAATGGTAGAAAAAGTGGCTCTGTAAGCCAAACAAGAACATAAAATTACATATTTGATGAGAGCTGCATGTACAACTATGTAAGAAGCCTCAATTCTCAATTTGTGCTAAGAAATTGAGCAATTAAAGGCTCCAAACCCTACTACACAAACTTCAAAGATGTAGACTTTTTTGGGTCACAAAAAGATGTAGACTTTGAGTTATACTCTATCAATTACAGAAAAACGAAAAGAAGAGAAAAGATGAGATCTGTTGACTATATCACAGAAACCAAATAACCTTATCATTAAATCAATTACAACCAACAACCGAAGTCAACTCCTGCAATTAACAGAACTATCGACTTCAATTACAGTGTAAAAACAAAAGATCACGTCAATTCAATTCTAGGTTAATAATGAAAGATTATCGGCCAGGGAGACTTACAACAGAGAAGGGTTTAACTTCTTCTTCATCGAAAGAAATTGGATCGTAACGGCCGGCCATTTGATTCCCTGATACTCAATCGCCAAGAACCTTACCTTACACGGACCGAAGTTTTTCGCAGAGAGAGAGAGACAGAGAGGAAGACAGATGTTAAAAAGAACTGAATACGAGAAAATTGAAACTGCATATAAACTGTGGAGAAAGTTGGAAGCTCAGAAACGGGGTCTATGGTCTGCTACAGAATTTGGAACTGGACGACTCTTCAGAGAGAGAGAGAGAGAGAAGGGCGAACCTTGGAGATTCAACGCGGCAGAGAAAGGGTCTGCCGTATGTTTTGATGAAAAAATATTTAAAAATATTTTTATTTCTTTTATTATGCTTAGAATTTTATTGTCAGTTGATTATAACATAAATTTTACTCGATAAATTTTGAAAAAATAATATCAATGCA